>JANTPZ010145323.1:0-23793 GCA_025593235.1 Vachellia pachyceras | reverse complement strand
CTATCAACAAACTCTCCACTCAACCTTGAGTTTCAAGTCTAGTATGAGTTTATCCAAGTTCTTTAAACAAGAAAATCTCTCTCAAGCATCATCTCATTCAACAAATCAACTAAATGGTGATCAAGCATTTAGAGGCATGAAGCAAAGAATAACATTAACATATAATCCTTCATTAAATACCAACAAGAAGAAGAATAACAAAGTTTTAATCCATATAGAGGTTCAAAGTAACCCTAGAAATGAAATGCTTAGCTATCCATATGCATATATACAAGAAAACAAAGCTTAACAAATGAGAACATCATAAACTAAGGAGAAAAGAGAAGAAAAGAAGAGAACCCTAGGTTAGAGCTCCAAAATCTCTCTTGAAATCTCTCCCAAAGCTTCAAATCTCTTCAAAAACTCCAAACCCTAGCAAAGCAAGCCTTCAAGCACCTCCAAGGAGTCAAGAATGAATGATTTTCGGCCAAACCCTCTCTTTTTCAACCCTAGAATCAGCTTCAGCAAGTAAAACGCGCAACTGTACGGACGTCAGACTTCGTTGGCTTCAGCCAACATTTTTGTTGGCTGAAGCCATGTGCACAGAGAGCAATCAGGCCTCGCTGGCTTCAGCCAACATTTTTGTTGGCTGAAGCATCTGACACAGAGGGCATCAAGTCCATTTAATCTTCATGATAGATGATATTTGTTCAATCCTTGTAATTACCAACTTCTTTCTTGACCTTCTACAAAAGAGAAGCATAAATTATCCTTCAATTAATCAAATAAAACAAGCATTCATTCAATTCACTTTGATGCATATTTTCTTCTCAAAACTTCTCTTTATACACATTTTATGCTTTCAAAAACATATGAAACAGAAGAAAATATGTTAGAATGTTGTCAATTTCTTGGAGTTATCAGGGCGGACGCAGGTTCCACCACGGGGCAGCCCCACCCGCCTAATGCTCTCCCCTACTGCTCGCCATTCTTTTTCGTTAAATAAGTTATACTTCCTATTGGTCTTTTTTGTTGGCCCCTTGACCATTAACATTATACTTCCTTCCTGCACAAGAAGAGGCATGCCATTCATTCACTGCTCTTTGTTCAATTCTTAAGCCTTTCCTTATTTAATTCACTTTCTTCTTTTTTTTACAATATTTTTAATTAAGGTGCTTCTGTTTAATTCCTCAAGTTATCATACTTTTCTAGTACATTTTGTTTCACCTTCAAAGGGCACATTTTGTTTAATTCCTCAGTTATTATACCCTTTTTATTATGAGTTTGCACTCGGTTAGATCCCTCCTGTTGTATATATGCTTCGTTGCTATACACAACACATATTCTTGGTTATAAACCACTTAGAACTTGTCTCCAACCTCTATACAAAACCTAGGTTTCAATTTGGCCAAGTACAAAAATCTTTCTGAAAAGCTATTTCGGATACAAAACCTTAATTTGAAACCTAGGTTTTGAAAAAACTATTTTGTTTTTAAATCACACCCTCTCTCTTAATAAATTTTATCTTTCCTACTTTTTCTTTTTTCTTTTTTCTCTTTCTTTTTCCTACCTACTTTTTGGCTCGAACTCTGTAGAAGCCAATAACTTTCTAAACACAATCTTTTGAAACCTAAGTTTTGCCTTGAAATCCGTAAAAGTTATTATCTAAAATCTAGATTTTGGCTCGAAATCTGTAAAAGCAATTCTCAAACGGACTTCAAAATGAAACCTTAGTAATTGATATTAATTTATGAGAATGCAATTTAACTAGTCTTTAGTTATAAAAATGATTGAATTTGTAAGATATGCTACAATAGCCCTTGCTTTTATTTTTCTTACCCAGTAACTTACCAAATCAGATTTGATAGAGGGAAGGTGTTGTGGTGGATATTAGAGATGGCGATGAGGCATTTGTATCTCTAGGTTTATTCATACAATGCCTGAAATAAAATCAGATGTTTACACTCCAAAATTTGTTTCGATTGGTCCCTTTCATCAGGGCAATGAGAGGCTGCAAGATACGGAAAATAGTAAACAAGTCTTCTTTGAAAGATTTATAAAAAGATATGGCATAAACTTGGATGTTCTGAATAGTTTATCGAAAGTTCAGTGCCCAAAGTGTGTGCTTCTTACTCAGAAAACATCAAGACAGAGGACTTGTGAAATTGATTTTAGTGGATGCTGCTTTTTATCATTGAACTTCTCTTCAGTTTTCATGGTAATCGAAGAAAGGTAAAGGTCATATTTGCTGATGATTCTACACTTTCAAAGCTAGCATACTTCGAACCTTAGATCTGGATTTAGTTTTATTTGAGAATCAACTACCCTTCTTTGTTTTAAAAAATCTATTTGACATAGCATTCCCCAATAATGTCCCGACTTTCCCTAAGCTCGTTTGTGAGTTCTTTTCGAAGGCATTTGACCTCGGGATGCCAAAGCATGACTATGCACTGTTTAGCAAAGTTTATCAACACCCTAAAAGCACGTTCAATAGTGTTTTTCCGCAAAATGAGACAATCTCCTCTACATATTTACCTCGCCTTGCGTAAAAGTATTTTTATACCACTTTTCCAAATGGTAGAAAATTATGTGAGCATAAAGCATTTTACAAATTTGATAAGGTTCTTGTTGTTACAAAGAGAACCACCAACAACAATGGGAATATACTTATAGAATACACCCGGACTTTTATACAGTGCAAAGTAGTTGCAAGAATTTGGAGTGAATTTCAAGGTTAGCAAAAGCAAGTGCATATTAGACATAAAGTGTTCAGGCCATGTTCTTAAGCTTCCACAGATTTTGGTGGCGGATCCCATGACTGATGCTTTGTTTCATAATACGATTGCTTTTGAACAGCTCCATTTTAGTTTTACCTCTTACATGACTAACTATGTTACTCTATGGAGTGATCTAATCAACACAAACGAAGATGTGCATGTCTTTGTTGATAAGAAACTAATCCGCACCTTCGTGCCTGATACTGAGGTTGTTACATTATTTAGATCCATGGGAAGGAGTGGCTTTCAAGTAGCAATGATACCTTAATACATTGATATCTTCAAAAGGTTGAATAAATCATGCGAAAATCCTTGTTGCCAGAACATAGCGAGTTTGAGACGTGATTATTGCAGGACACCCTGGCAATGTGTGGCCTTTGTTGCTGGAATCTGATTCAGACCATAATTGCTATCCATCACGCATCGTAGTAATGTTATATAATTTTAGTGTAGTATTTCTCCAGCCTAGTTGTATTATTGCGGTTGTTGTATGGGATGTATTATTATTATTATTATTATTATTAAGGACTTTGATATCAAAATCTTGTTGAAATCAGAAACTGCACTACGCAGCCACAGATTAATGTTTTTATCTGTTCTGTGGCCGATTAATGTTTTTTGTGATAGGGATAAGCATAATGAGCTAGCAATTTCTTTTTGCATTGTCTTGAGTTTGGTTTTCCCAAGGTATTATTTTAATTGCATTGTTTTTCGTAGTATCACGCTCACATGTAACTTAAGATTTCAATCAGAAGTAATAGTAGAAAATTTTTCATGTTCAAAATATTGATGTTGATGGATTTTTACGGGGCTCATCATGAGAAAGCCTAATATTCTCTCCCCTCATCGTCAAAATTTTTGAAGTCTACTCCAATTAAAATTCTCTCCACCTCCCCCCCACCCTCCCACCCACCCTGTATATGCATGTGTATGAATTTAGTGTACTACTGCTACTCTATCTCATTATTGTGAACTATGTTAGCCTGAATCATTTCCAAGACGAATTTCTCATCAAGATTGTCCACTTGGTTTCCTGCATTTCCCATAAAATACAAAATACTTTATACTTCAGAATTTCTTTTGTTATTTTCAAATCAAAGTTTTACAAACAGAAAACATGTAATACTTCTTGTTTACATTTTTAGCTTCATGTTATATCATTATTTTGTTGGAGATTATGCCCTATGGGCCAATCATTGTACTTCACACATTATTTATTTTAATGTATTTTCTCCATTTGATTATCATAACTTTTGCATGTTTATTATGATAATCGCATCCATGGGCAAATCATGAATATTGTCCTAAATGTCCCTGTTCGGTTATATGTGTGGGAACAAAGTTAAAGTAATACCAGTATGACTTTGATAAGGTATGGAGATACAAGTCAAAGTCATAGGCACTTGTAAGAGTACAAGGTGCTGGACTTGTTAGTGCAGGATAAGACCAAGAGGGGGGTGAATTGGTCACTTTAAAAATTTAAAACTTAAATCACAAAAGAAAGAACAAAGTCACCGAAAGAGAAGGAAAGATGAACAAGATGATTTATCCTGGTTCGGTCCCTCAGACCTACGTCCAATACCCTCCCACCCACCCTGTATATACATGTGTATGAACTTTCTATCATAATCACTATTTAAATTTGAAAAATCATCATTTTTCACTAAGTAAAACTAACGACATCACACACACCTCGCCTGTACAATCGCATGTTAGGGAACGTGGTTCTTTTCTTATAAAGTACATACTGGGTGATGTTGGTTATATTTTCATAGCTTTTATTTGATTTGATGCGTTTTACGTTCATAATTACTTTCCGTTCTATTCCAAACAAGTGTGATAAATAACTAAAAAGTCAAAATCATAGTATTCATAATTTGGTAAAGTTAGAGAGCCGTTTTGTCTAAAACTATAGCTGGTACAATCAATCTATAGTTTTTCAAAGCCCGGGCCCTGTGCAGGCGAGATATGATTGACATAATGTAACAAGACGACGAATAGTGAAGAAGGAATTGGAGAAGTAAATAATAATGGAAGTTCTAAGTGTCACGGGCTTACTTTTTTCTCGACGCAAGCACCGTGCGGCCTAGCAAGCTTTGCTCGAACCTGAGCTCCTGAACCTGTTAGTAAACCTTCCAAAGACTTAACTTAGTTATGAGAACTAAGAAAGCCTAGAAAGAGAAACTAGAGAGAGATGGAGAACTTAGGAGAATGCTTTGTATTCTCAAATGCTTGGTTTACAAATGCCACCCTTAAGGGGTATTTATACTAATCCACCTCCTCAATAGACAGTGGAGATCAATTCGATCTTATGGCCTAAATCAACCTTCTAGAATCATCTCTTAAAATATTAATATACATTTACACATGTGAGAAATGTGTGGAGGATTCTAGAGAAACCTAGTATATACAAGAAAAATATAGAGAATTTCAGGGTTCTCCAGAGTAGTCCGTGACACAAGGTAATGGTACGTAACTAGTGGAGAAGAGAGCATGAGCATGTTGACATGGTGGAGGTGAATATATTCTGCTGCCGACAACGACGTGTGTATTTGGGATTCCTAACAGAATATATTCACCTCCACCATGTGGCAACAACAATGTGTATTGTTTAACCTTTAAAATTCTTTTTTTTTTTGGGTGGAATTAACCTTTAAAATTCTATCTCCCTCCCTTCCCCTCCCTCTCTCTCTATATATCTATGTGTGTGTGTGTATATATATGAGCTTTCTATCTCCATATTTAATTTTATGTATTTATTATAATTTTCTAATATAAGATAATTTCAAATTTAAATTTAAACTTTAAATCTTGAATGAATTTCCTATAAATACAATTTCAGTCAATTTTGAATTTAAATTCTATTTTTAACTAACATTAATTAAAACTAACAATTTATGTATATATATGTGTGTTTATTATTTTATATATTTACATTTTATTTCATATATAATATATTATTGATTGGACAATAAGTTTTTATTTATTTATATAATTATTAATGTCATAATTTTTATTTTTTTAAAAAAATTGTTTTCAATATAAAGTTTATTACAAATAAAGTGAATATTAAATTTTAGCCACTGAATTTGTTACTGAAATTAGCTACGGGAAAATTTTATGGGTAATTCCGTGTCTAAAATGCCGAGTATGAAATAAGTGATGACATTTGCCATGGAAATTACCTACAGAAAAATTATGTCTATAAACTTAGTGATGGAACTTGGCACTCAAAAATTCTATAGTTAATTCCATCGTTAAAAAAATAATTCATGAGATCAATCTGCATGATAACAAATTAGTGGGTAAAAATTGTATAATGAAAAAAAACTGAATGATGTGATTTATAAAATAAAATGGGGGAACGAAAGAGTATATCATTGCTTAAAAATAAAATCAGATGACGAAATGAGAAAAGGCATGCTTTGTGAAGCTAAAACCATGTGCCTCCAAAGGAAAACGACAAAAGATAATAATGGAATGTTTGTTGTGGGGCATAGTTGATGCACACATGGGGAGGAGAGTGAGAATGAGAGGGAGGAGGGTTGATTGATGGATGGATGTGGAGGGGAGGACCAAAATATCTTGTACAGTGAGAAACACTCACCCCCGCAATACCCTCCGTCAATTATTGATCCCCAAATGTGAAAGGCCCCACACACACCTCCCCAAAATTACCATTCTCTCCCTGCCTTTTAATCTCTTTCTCCTGTAATTCATTGTTCCCATTTGACTCGATGTTTACGGATTTAAATGCATGTTAAATATTTTTTTTTTAAAATGAAATAATCTCTTTAGTAAATCGTTTTAAAAGTATTTTTTATTCTATTTGGCTCAATGTTTTCAGGGTTTAAATGTATGTTCAATAGTGTTTTTCTGTAAAATTGGAAAATCTCCTTTACATATTTATCTCGATTTGTATAAAAGTACTTCTCTGGATCATGGTTGTTGGCAGCTAGAGATCTATTTATTTGTAGAATCATGTGCTCCTTGTGAATATTTTTAAGGGAAATTTACTGTACAATCCCACATAAGGGATTTATTTATCAAATGGTCCCAAGTTTTAAAATATTTATCAAATGGTCACAGAGGTGTTGTCAATGCAGCGCATGGTGTTGTCAATGCAGCGCATGGTGTTGTATTTTAAAACTTGACAACACCATGCGCTGCATTGACAACACCTTTAGGACCATTTGATAAATATTTTAAAACTTGGGACCATTTGATAAATAAGTTTCTTATATGGACTGTACAGTAAATTTCCCTATTTTTAATTGTAGAATCGAGGCAGGCAAGGTCCCACTGGGATAATTCCAACAAGCCTGCTTTTCCATACGCATCTGCTGCCATTTGTTTGTGTTAAAAATACTCGTAGGTTTTCACCCCAAAAAAACAAACTCGTAGGTAGGGTAGAATTATGTGGGCCCCACTCTGCCATTTTCCCAATATTAAAAATCTACTACTGGATTAAAATCTACGACAGGGGAAGAATCACATCATTCATGGAATTAAATAGTCTCTGGCTTGGGACATACTTGGTTTCATTACTTTTACTCATGCATATAGGTTTTGTCAACATCAAGAGGCACCAATTATTGGAACGGGTACGAGGTCCCATCATTACTCTCTCTCTATAGTTATCTATATATCGTGTAATAAATTAATTTTGTTATTATAATGAAGATTTTTTAGAACTCCTTGCTTTTCATTTTTTAAAAAATTTTAAATTGATGCCAGAACTTGAGATATTATTTAGTCATGTTGTTTTTATGTAGGACATAATCAAAGAGTTGATGTTGATCATAAATATAGTGTCTGGCTCTAATTTTTTAACAATTTTTTCTTAAATTATCCATATCATACTTCAAACATAATGAATTAAGAGAAAAGGAGGGGAATTAAATAAGATGATTTGGGATTTTTAAAAAACATGAGTTCTTTTCAAGTAACATAACTGTCATTTTTAATTTAATCAAAGTAAATAGGCCATTAATTTTGGGCCGGTGAAGTATAATATATGAAGACCTATTGGTCCCCAAAAAATATGAAAACCATAGAGGCAAAATCTATCACCAAAAAATGGCAGAACCAGTGACCATTGGGACGGATCGATACGAATCGTTGAGTGACGCGTCTGCTGAGGTGGATCAAATCGTATGCTTCTTTCACTACTCTTTTTTAATTATCAAATATTTCGTTAACAAATATGACCGACAAATATGTCAGATTCATCTTACCTGCTTTCCATTTCCCGTTGTTTAAAGACCGCTATTCAACCTTTGAAAACAGTGGAACTAAAATGAGGATTGTTTCATAATATCATCAAATAGATTTGGTTCTTCTAACCATTTGGATTGGAATTTATTTGACAATTACTTAATAAACCTCACGTTTTTTGACTTAATGGTAGTAATAACTATAACTACATGATTATGTATAAAAAAACTATAAATACATACTTTAATTATTAATGGTAAGTATTTTTATTATATATATTCCATTTCACCGTTGTAGTAGTCAATTGATGAAAATGTTTTAGCAACTAGAAAAAGGTAAAGGTCGATCCAGTACTTTGAAGTTCATTTCAGGTGTGTCGAATACCTTACATGACAATTTAGAGTGCTGGATGCATCTTAAAAGTTACTTAATGTGTTAGTTAAACAAAATGATTTAGGGAAAATTACTTCAAAGTATTAGATAAACACAATTTAGGGTGTTGAATGCACATAAAAATACTTCAAGATATTGAATGTGTATTAACAGAATAAAAAATTATACCCATTTAATAGTTTGCTATTTCACCATTAAATATTTTTTCAACAACTTTGACCATCAAATTGATAACCATCAACAACTAAGTATTGGGATTTCCCCAACTTCCCCATCAACTTATACCACGTTTCAATAATCAAGTTTTAGGCATTAAAAAAAACCCATTTTTGTAAGTCTTTTCTTTCTTTCTTTCTCTCGGAATAGGGGACTCTTTATGAGTGTGTATTATTGCTTGTGTATATCCTGGTTGCATTCTAAATCAAACTACATAGGTGGAAGATGACGCCACTATAGAGATAAAAAAAAAGGATTGAAGATTGTGGAGATGGTCTATTGTTACCAGAGTGTTGTATCTACCGGGTGCCAACTACTCTACGTCATCTTAAAGAAGAGGCTTACACTCCAAAAGTTGTTTCAATTGGCCCCTTTCATTATGGTAATAAGAGGCTCCAAGATATGGAAAGGCATAAATGTGTATTGTTCAAAAAATTTACTCAAAGGACTACATCAACCTTGGACGATTTGGTTTGTTTTGTAAAATGTTTATTGACAAAAGTTCGGGCTTCTTACTCAGGGACCATTGAGCTTATTAGTGAACAACAACCAGAGACCATTAAGCTTATTACTGACCAACAACTTGTCGAACTGACATTAATGGATGCTGGCTTCATTATTGAAGAGTTGTTCAATACAGCTTTTCCCCATGCCAGCCTCTCATTTCTCAGGCTAACATATGATTATTTTGAGTATTTTAACATACAAAAATTAAAGCATAAAATATTGACGACTCTCCTTTTAGCGACAGAAAATCACCATTAATGACGTTTTTCGGGTAGTATATAAAATCCCAAATGAATTGGGATAACCCTTAGAACTATCTTTCCAGTAAGAACTAACTCATAGGATACCGATTCTCGGCGATCATCACCTCTAAAATTTTCTGGGTGTGACAGATTCTCTTGGCCGGAGGAATATAATATGGCTAGCCACCTCTCCGTCCTAATTAGTCACCATACCACACGTCCATTTGAGATAATTTTCGTGGAAATCAAAGCAGAAATATTTGTCATGTATAGGGATGTGATGAAATAATGAATAAATATATGTAATTGTTAGACCCAAAATTAAAGTAATGAACAAACAGTAATGATAGTGTTAGGGGGAAATTATTGGGCGCCACATAAAATGCATGAAAGGATATTAATCTTAGCATGGAGATGAAGGGTGAGAGGGGGGTTGGAGATAGCACTGATTCATGGGACCAACAAGTATAAAAAGTTAAGGAGGTTTGCTCAAACTAACCGTTTTGTTATTTTTTCACACTATTTTGCATCCAAGAACATGTTTCCCATAGAGTCTAACACCAAGATTAGCCTCTTAAGTTTTGGATGCTAAAATTCTTAACAATGGTAGACGGCCATACGCATGTAATTTGTGTGTGTGTATCTATATATATATCCCTCTCCCATAAATCCATTTTTTTCCTTTTTTGATCATTCTCATGACGCACCACTAATATGGATCCCGATCGGATTAATTTTATGGCTACAAAAATTAAAAGAATCGAAAAGGGGACCAATATATATTTAAAACAAAACATCATACAAGGCTTTGATCGAGCTACATTTCTTTGGCTACAGGGTGTAATTTTTATTGCCAGCAAGATGGGACCAGTTACAAGAAATTATTTCACTAGTTACGGTCACACTGCCTAGTCACAACAAAGTCAAACGAAGTTGGCCAAAAAAAAAACCAAAGGACACAATAATAATCAAATTCCAATATTATTATACAAATTAAGCTGTAAATTAACTTACTTCTTCTCTACTTGGAGGATAGAGAATATGGTTTGAGCAACAGTGAGTAAGAGGAGTACAATTGCAGCAATAGAAGCAACAATCTGCCATGGTGTACGACAATAGTCACGTCTAAGAGTTGCCTTCATATTGTGCCAACGGCCTTGACAATATCCATTCAACCTTTTGCAGATATCATGATATTTAGAATTAAAATTCGTCTGAGTGACATTCAACCCAAGACCGTTACATAATACAGCAACATTATTGGAATCACCTAAATTGTTGATGACTATTTCGTTGTGAACAAGGAGATCCACATCTTTGTATGAGTCAACTAGATAATCCAACATTAGAGCATAGTCAGTAATGTAGGAATCATAAGGATAATGACATTGTTCTAATGCTATTACATTACGAAACAAAAGTTCAGTGCTATCCTCCACCAAAATTTGTGGAATTTCTAGTTGTTGTCCTGAAAATTTCAAATCTAATGGACACATGTTGTTGCTCTTGATAATAGCCTTTAACTTTGAGACATTTCTGGCAGGTAAAATAGTCTAAGAAGATCCGTAATAGTATTTTTCTGATAGTTACCACATAAATGCTTCTTTATTCTATTCTCCAATTTCTTGTATTATCATATTTTCTATAATCTAGTTTTTTCAGAAGTTTGTTGGGCAATTTTATAAAATGGTGAAGGTGGTTCCGCACATTCAATTAGCAGAATGATGACGACAAAACAATGCTAATGAAATGATGACACCCATTTCTAGTATTTCTCCTTGTTTATATATAAATGTGTTTATCACTTTAATATAACACTATTTAACTAATTCTTACACGTTAATTAATGACATATAAGGTATTATGTATACTTTAAATTAATAAAAAAAGTTACATTTACCCTTGTTAAAATTTCCGTTCTCTCTCTTCGTTTACAAAGCATTTTTACTTATGTGTCTACTTTTTTTTAAATGAGAATTAAATAAGGATGAAATTAAGAAATAGTCAATAATAATCTTTAAGTCGACTTATACGTAAGACTATTTTTTCCTACAAGTTAACTTATAATAAGAATAAAATTAAAGTGATGTATCTATATGGATCAACCAATTTAATTTGTGGATCATCAAATCAAACATTGGACACATTTAGATCTCATAAAATAAACCTATTTATCGCATAAGATTTACAAGAAATTACTTTGTTATTCATAGTGATAATAATTATGGATACCTACCTAATTATGGCCCCACTAGCCCTTCAAATTTAAAGTAGTGAAAATAATGGTTTGTTCGGCATGTAGCTGGTTGGGATTGACCAGGATTTTGATACACATTGAATCGAATTGTAACAAGTGTGTGGCAGGTCGTGTTCCTTTCTTCAATGATACTGACTTTCCATTATATCAGCAACGAACACACAAAAAATGTGTTTTTCCAAGCAATTATTAGTCTATGAAATGGTTGCTAGACACCCACTGCTAGCCTTTCTCCTTGTTTATATACAAATGTGTTTTCATTTTAATGTTTGATATAAGACTGTTTTAACTTATTCTTACTTATTAATTAATGATAGTTAAGGTATTATATATATATATATATTTTAAATTAACAAAAATGTTCACATTTACCCTTGTTAAAAATTCTGATCTCTCTCTTCACTTACAAATTATTATTAATATTATGATAAATAAATAGTAAATTGGTATATTAATATGAAAAATTTAATGAAGTGATTTATAAATTAAATTAAAATAAATATTCTCTATCTGAAAATATGACAATAGGAATAGCATGAATACGAAATACGCATGTTTTTTGGATACTAATGTAGTATACTTTATCTGATGACCTCATCTCTTCCATAAGCATTTTTGTCTTTAATGAATGCTCGAAACTACTTGCGCCACGTCATTTAGGTAAATGCAAACAAAGTCGTAAATGAAAAGAGAAGTAATTATTGAGATATGAAGACGTGGAGAAGACATGTCACGTGGTATAGAGGGGCAAAAATGTAAATTAGTTAAATGTTGATCCTCCAGAGGACGTCACTTTGATTTTAGTATAATTTTAAATCAGAGATTTTGGTTAAAAATAATCAAGATTCTTATTAAACTAAATGGATTAATGTTTTCGATCTAAAAAAATTTGAGACACCAAAATTTATAGCATAAAAATATAAAAAGCAAAACCAAAATAAGAATTAGTTATATGAACCAAACATTATATTAGTATGGGAAAAAATTAAGAAAACCAACAAGATGAGCTAGAGCCCGTTATTTTTCTACTAATTTAATATTATATTTAATCTTTAATATAAAAGTTTATAAAATCAATATGAATATAATGTTGTGCTCAAGTAGTATCACACCTCAAAGCTATGATTTGACAAATATTAAAGGTAATAAACGTATTGTCTATTCTTATCTACCATTAGGAAAGGATCCAATGTTGTTGACAAAAAGAAAAAAGTAAGGATCTAATGTTATTGATAGGCACTAGGAAATGAAAAAGACGAGGACACATGTACAATGGGTAAAACAATTTCTCCAAAGAAGATTCAAAGGCTAGGCTTTGGCTATGCAGTGTTGGGCCAAATTCCTTTGTGTCTACTTTTTTTAAATGAGAATTAAATAAGGATGAAATTAAAAAATAGTCAATAATAATCTTTAAGTCGATTTGTTCGTAAGAAATTTTTTTCCTACGAGTTAACTTATAATAAGAATAAAAATGATGTATCTATATGGATCAACTAATTTAATTTGTGGATCATCAAATTGAACATTGGGTGCATTAAGATCTTATAAAGTGAACATATATATCGCATAAAATGAATAAGAAATTACATTATTATTCATAGTGATAGTAATCAAATATGCCTACCTAATTATGATCCCACCAGCCCATTAAATTTAAAGTAGTGAAAATAATAGTTTGTTGTGCATGCAGCTGGCTGGGATTGACCAAGACTTTGATCCATATCAAATGGAATTGTAAGAAGTGTGTGGTAGGTCATGTTCCTTTCTTTCAATGACTCGAATTTTTATTTATATGAGCAATCATTACATAGAACATGACTTATTTCTGCTACGAATGATCAATAAGCATAGAATTTAAGGTTGTAGAAAATTGTTAGTCTTTATATATAATTTGACTTAATTTTGAGTATCGGTATAATAAATTTAATTAATTATAAATTAATACTATTTAAAGTTACATGTACTAAAACTAAAATCCCACCAAACTAAGTTCAAGGATGCTTTTGGTTCCTTGAGTTTACTTCATGTTTTATTTTAATCTCTGTAATTTGTAAAGTGTATTTTTTATCCTCAAAATTTAATATCATCGATGTTATTAAAACAGAAAAAGCTGATAAAACAAAGTTAAACAGTGATTGCACAGTAGTAACAAAGCAACATGTATTTTCTTAAACAAAAATAAAAAAGGAAATCATCCATGGAATTATAGGTTTGCCACGGATTTGTCACGAAACATCAAGAGTGTATGGAAGAAGCGGTCAATTTTTTTTATCTTCCATATTGGCGTACTCTTGATGTGAGACACAGTATTGATGTAATGCATGTGGAGAAGAACGTTTGTGATAGCCTTGTCGGGACGCTGTTGCACATACCGGGAAAGACTAAGGATGGAATCAGTGCGAGACTAGACTTGGTTGAAATGGGAATAAGAGAATGGTTACATCTAAAGCTAAGAGATGATGGTAAAAAGGTGTACATGGAGCCAGCAGCGCATACACTGTCAAAAGCCGAGAAAAAAGTTTTTGTGAGTGTTTGCATACAATCATGGTGCCACAAGGGTATTCTTCAAATGTGAAAAGGCTTGTTTCATTAGATGATTTGAAGCTCGTGGGATTGAAGTCTCATGATTCTCATGTATTGATGCAGCAGTTATTACCAGTGGCTATTAGAGGCATTATGAAGGATGACATTCGAGCCACCATAACTAGGATTTGTGTTTTTTTTTAATGCTATATGTAGCAAAGAGATAGAAGTTGAAAAGTTGGACGAATTAGAAAATGAAGGTTACATTATTCTCTCCCAACTAGATATGCATTTCCCCATCATTTTTCAATATAATGGTACATCTGGTTGCTCATTTAGTAAGAGAAATACGGTTGTGCGTTCTGGTTTACCTAAGATGGATGTACCCTTTTGAACGTATTATGAAGGTTTTAAAAGGTTATTCAAAAAATCCTTATCGACCTGAAGCATCCATTGTGGAAGGATATGTAGTGGAAGAGGCTATGGACTTTTGCAATGATTATCTATCTGGGGTGAATGTACAATCACGGCATGAAGGAAGCGCAAGCAAGGGAACACGAGGTTTAAAAGTGAAGAGTATGCCTCGTGAAGAAGTGTTACAAGCATACCTATATATCTTGAATAATATGGAAGAAATTCAACCTTATTTCCATGAACATAAACAGGTGTTAAAGAAGATGTATCCTAGAAAGAGTGACATGCAGATATCGAATGAACAGAATAAGACATTCATAGGATGGTTGAAGGAAAGGGTTTCTCATGACATTGATGCTTCTGAGATGACCAAATGGTTAGCATAGGGGCCTGCATTTGAGGTGGCCACCTGGAGTGGTTATGATATAAATGGATATTCATTCTACACAAAGATTCAAGACAGTAAAAGTACAGTGCAAAATAGTAGGGTGATGGCTGTAGCTGAAGCCATGCACTTTTCAAGTTCGAAAGATAAGAACCCTGTACTGGCATCTATGGCTTACATGGAGTTATTGAAGAAATTTGGGAAATGACATACAATAAGTTCAAATTTCCTTTATTCAAATGTACGTGGGTTAACAATAATGCCGTTGTGGTCGACCATCAGTTTGGATTTACCTCAGTTGATCTTGAAAAAGTTGGTTATGGAGATGAGCTATTTATTCTAACAAGTTAGGCCAGACAAGTATTTTTATGTCACAGACCCAGCAAATAAAAAAATGTTGATTGTACTTCAAAGTAAAAAAAACAAAAGGATGTTGATCCAACCTTTAACCTGGACGATACACCCCTTTTACTATAAATCCACCTAGACCACGCAAAGCGAAATTGGTTGATGATGATCACTATGCTGTAAGACAAGATCACTGTGAGGGAATATGGGAAAATACATAAAGTAAGGAGTTAATTACGAAATTTTGATATATTGTGTGTTATATGTGTTTACCGTAGTAATATTGAGTGTTATATATATATATATTGTGTGTTATATGTGTTTACCTTAGTAAGGAGTTAATTACTTTATTTATGCAAATTGCAATTTATTGATATCTGACATTGATTTCTTACCAGAAATATGGCGAATTCTGATGAGTCACACAGTGATGGACACGTAGATGAAAACCTGCTGCTGGTGCCAAATTTGACTGTGAAAAAGTTTAGGGGATGTAAGACTATGGCCTCCTTGACTGCACGTCGTCGCCAACGAAGGAGAAGCTGCATGTAGAATTCAATGACGATATGAATCCCACTGGTGATGAGCAAGATCGATTTATCAGCTATCTAGGGTATTTGGCACGAAGCAGAGTTAGCATACTGTACCCTGAATGGCGGTCTGTTCCACAAGAAACACGAGATATGATATGCTAAGAAATTTTGGTATGTAACTTTCAACACCACTTCATTTTCGTCTTCATTTCGATTGGTTCAAATGTCATTATAAAATGTTGTACTTTGCGGCAAACGTATGACGTTCCAGACACTAAAGAAATGAAGAAACATTGGATCGGGCTTGTTCGCATACGGTGGAAAGACTTCAAGAACAAGCTATCGCGATATTATGTTCGGTGGTCAAAGAAAGATGAAGACCAATGTCAGAAATATCCATTTCTGTCCCTCGAAGACTGGAGGCTGTTTGTGGCATCACGAAAAGACCCACAATTTCAGGTAACATCCTTCAGTCATCTACATTTTGTTGTTATCACTGACTAAGATTTTCCTCTTATGCCTTAATAGGAATTAAGTGAAGCCAATAAATAGAATGGTGCTGCAAACATCTATCCGCATTATTTGTCTCATGGCGGATACAGAAAGCTTCAGCAAAAGATGATGGAGGAGGAGGAGCAAAGATTAGAGGAGGCATCCACCTTAGATCCCACTGTTGTCGTCCAGGCCCCTGCTCCTCCTCCACGTCACAAAAAATGGAAGGCAACAAGGATGAAAGGTGGGAAGTATATCAATGAAGCAGTTGCTGAGGTGGCTGGAATGATTGTAAGTGCTGACATATAATAATCACATGATTGTTTGTCTTGAGTTTATTAGTACCTCACTTATGTCGTATTATACGATGCAGGATGACCTTACATAGCAGGCTAGCCAAGGGACTTTCACTCAAAGTGGGAGGATGGACATCTTAGGGACTGCGATCGGAAGGCCAGATTACCCAGGCCAAGTTCGATGGGAGTCGAGGGGAAAGGGTATAGGAAAATATTTTGGACGACCATCTCAACAGTATACTAAAGCTCAGATTCAATCTAGAGTAGCTGAGATGCCGCAATCACTCCAAGCTCAGTTTGATGCTCAAAGCCAGATGCAAAACCAGATGATGAAAAATATGCGTGAGGAGATAAGAGCTGAGATGATGGCTGAGTTGGGAGCTGAGATGAGAGTTGAGATGATTTCTGAGTTGGGAGTTGAGATGAGAGTTGAGATGATTTCTGAGTTGGGAGCTGAGATGAGAGCTCTGTTGACAAGTGAGATAAAAGCTGAGATGAGAGCTCAGTTGAGAGATGAGATGAAAGCTGATTTTGTAACTCTCCTGAAATCGGGGAAGCTGATTGATGAACTGAAGAATATCGATTCCCCTGTATTTCCCAGTAGCAAAGATAGCAATCATCCACAAGACATAATAGCACTGGCTGACCCTTCACCTGATTTCCCCACAGAAGAAGTTAAAGAGGATTGTACTCTCTACCTGGATGAGCCAATACGTGATGTTGCCCATGCTTATTTGTACAGGCAAGCTACTATGCACCATTCTATGCCAATTCCGGATAGCTTGTCTCGCGTATCGGTGACAGGTATTGAAGATGGTGAGAATAGCTCCGATGCTCCAGTCGCTGATCGAGAGGTGCTCCATTTAGGCCAAGCCAAGGGTTGCTTCATTCTTTGGCCAAAAAATCTCATTTCCACACCTACAACGCCTCACAAGGTAGTAGCCACCTTATGATCTTACTTAATTTTTTTAGCATTATATTTATAATATGTATTCTCTACTTTACTAGGACCCAGAAGAAGCTGCAAAACTCCCATCCTTGTCACGGCTCCGGCAGCTACGAGAAAAAATTTACACCCGTGACCATGCAAATGGTTGATGGGATTCTTGGTCATGGTGTAATGTATGAATTCGTTATCGACAAGGATGATGTGAAACAATTCCTAACTCTGGATGATCTCGATATAGCATGGATTCAATTTGCAATCTTGTAAGTTTTTTATATTCCTATCTTCAATTGATGATGTCATTTTTTTAGGTTTTATATAATTCAATATTTCCTTTATTATCGAACTCTTTAATAGGACCTTGCACAGTATTTGCGTCGACTTTTCTAGAGATGTTTTGTATGGATTTTTATGTCATGCAAATACAACGAAAAATTACAATTCTGTAAAAAAATCGAGTGCATTACGTTGGGAGCACAATACGAGCAGACGTTAATCCAAAGATGTGTTACTTAGCGCCAATAATCGAAAGATATGGAATTATAGTTATCCCTTTAACACATTTAGCCTAATTAACTTGTTTTGCTAATGTTATTTTCATGTATATGTGCTGTTGTAGTCATCATTGGAGTCTCTGTGTTGTCTGCCCCCTCGTGAATACTGTGTATTGGTTCGATCCGTTGTCTGGCAGAAAGGTAGAGAAAGAGCAAAAATACGTTTTTGATACGTAAGTTTTTGTATTTCTAAATTATTGCTTTTAGCGATGTTTAAACATGTTTTTTTCATATGTAACTATTGTCAATTCAATTGCAGCGCACTCAAGACATATCGAATAATGGGCGGTAAACATGAAGGTATAAATAAAAACACACAGTGGTTTTATCCAAAAGTAAGTACTTTGGCTTTAAGTTCTTTCATTGAAAGTCGTTTTATCCCTTTATACTTTTTGACAATATGTTTTTTATCTTTAGTGCCCTCGACAATCAGGCAATACTGAGTGCGGGTATTATGTCATCAGTTACATGTATAGTATCATTCAGAGCGGATTGATTAGAGATTTAGAAGAGGTAATACATAATCTTTCAAATATTGATGAGTTAATCGTTTAGTTTGATGAATTTGGATTGTTCAAATAATTGTTTTTAAATTTGTAGGTTTTTTATAATGACGATGCTTACATGGCTGGTGACATTGATTTGATATGAGATTTGTTGGCCAAACGCCTTCTTGATTTGTAGATAATGCTTATTTCTTCAAGGTGAATATATATAGTTTCAACTCTTCATGTCGACTTGTCTAGGGTGAATTAGATTGATGAATTGTGTTACTCTTTCACAAATGTACAATGATATTTGCTCAGTAAATGACAATAACTTTTGTGTTTTGTTGCAACAAGGACTTGGCTTAGGTAGATATACATGTTTAACCCTGCTATGTGTTTATTATGTCTGGAATTGATCTGGTGTATAAATTGTAACTGTAAGCTGAATTAGGTGGGGTTAATAAAATAGAAGGGAATTTATTTAAAAAAAAGAACATACAGCGCCCTATATAGTGTAATAGGGCGCCATATGTCTGTCCTATAATAAGGCGCCGTAGGCCCTAGCTTTCTATGCCCCTCACATTTACGCCTCCCCGAGAAAGGGCGTCTATTGGGTTAAAAATAGGGCGTAAAAAGTACATTTTGTAGTAGTGAATATAGCCTAAGTTCTGTTTTGTTTTCATTCAAAACCTACTCATAGTTGTCCATCATTTTTAAATATTGATTTTATTGATCCTCTATTTTCTATTTTCTTGTAATCTGTAATTTCACTGTAATGTTCATTCAGTTTGCTATTCGCAATCTATGGTTTACATTTTTAACTAGCAACCTGTTCAGAAAGTTGTAAAGACATGTAAATATCTGAAGAAAAATTATACCTTTTCCTCCACATATATATCAAAGTCTTCTAGTGCCAGTATGACATCCGATCATTTATTTCAGGTTTTTGTGGCTTCTAGATTGAATTCTCCAGGAGCATGGCAAATGCCTCAGGTGATTTTCCTTTACGTGCTGTTTCTTCCTTGACAAAAATTGCAGAGTTCATTCTGTAAAGTTTAAATGCTCAACTTAGCACATAGTATAAGGCCACATATCCCAACAGTCTTGTGTGAATGTGTTTGCTTTCTTTTATATTATGTACATGGTCGGCATTTCTTTCTTTTATATTATGTACATGGTCGACATTGCTTCCTTTTGTTCTAAATAATGATGAAGTATAATACTAAATGTGCGAATTTTTTTCCTGGGTCATGTCAAAGCTGTATTATTTTTTAATGCTTGCTTACTTTGTTGTTACAAGGGATTTTTATTTTGTTGGCCTATGAAATTTGTTGCTTCTCTGGTCATTATGATGTCTCTTTATGTATATACATAAAGAATGGAATTGTGGAAAAACACTATAGTCGTGTGCTCTATTCCTGTTTCTCATTCCTTTCCATCAGTCATATCTTGTGCCTGTGACTTTGTTTCATTGACAAAGATACTATAGTCTTGCGCTCTATTCAGTTTGAAGGCATATATTTGAAACCAAAAGGCTTTAAAGGTCAGCTAACATGTTATTTAATTGGCTTTAGAACATGTTATTCTTTGACTTTAGAACATGTTTTTCTCTTTTGTTCTTCCAATACCTTTACACTTCTTGTCTGCACTTTTAGTTACTTAATTGCGTCAATGGGAATGCAAGTGCTCTGGAGCTTGGGCTTGCATGTCATATTTATGCTGTGAGGAGAAGGAGAGACTTACAAAATGCAATCCCGTCAGCTTGCTTGTTGTGGGTGATTGTGAGGAGAAGGAAAGACTTGAAAAGTTGATTTATTGTATATGGTTAATCATTGAAATAGCTGTAAGGCGAGATTTTACTTACGGCTATTGTAAACTATCTGATTATACTGATTAATCATTAAAATATTTGATTATTGTAAATTATCATATATTCATGATGGGGTTATACTGATTTGACTATTGTAAATTATCTAATATTCATATCTTTACAAAAACAAATTCACGGCCTTTTGCCATTAGAATCTACAGCAAATTTACTTGCAAAATGTTAATAAAATCATCAAATTTCTGAATTTTCCTGCGGATTTTCTTGTGAAAATATATCTGCAGATTTTTTTTGCGAATTTGACCTACGGAAAAATCTGGAAGAAAATCTGTAGGAAATTAAATTTCCACGAACTTTATACATGCGGATTAAAATTAACAAGGATATTTTTTTCCTATAGATTTTTAGTTAAAATTCACAGAAAATCTACAGGAATAAAACATTTTTGTGTAGTAAAAATGATGTAAAAAATTTTTGTTAAGAAATATTACGAGGCTTAACATTTAATTGTAAAAGGAAAAAAATGATTGAGTTGTTATAATTTTATTGGTTAAACCATAAATGAGCTGCCACATGAGGTTCATCCAAGAAGTTATTTGCCAGCTCAAATTTGTTTGGTCTGAATACCAATTGATTCAACATTTATTAGTCAAACAAAAGGTAATATCGGGTATGGATGAGATTGCACTATTTTGACAAATTTATAGGTGAAATTACACTACGAATTATTTTAGAACATTGGGTATACATGAAAAAACCAATTCAGGATGCTTAATGTACTTTCATCCATTTTTATTTATTATTTTATTAATACAAATTAGTCTTGAGATGTCATTGTATTTTTATATAATATACAAATTCATTTTCAATTTAATATTGTGTTGACTGTATTCTAATGATATGATATATTGAATAAGGATAAAGTTAAAAAACTATTAAATTATAAGATAGAGTTAATAAAATCTAAAATTGTTCTAACGTGTGAGAAAAATGTTGAAAATTATATATGATACCTCCACAATTTATGATGCCTATAACAATTTCCCCTTTTCCTCGTATATATTTGATACTTTAATTAATATTGTAGTTTAGGTAAGACATAAATCTTTTTTCTTCTTTAAAACCTTTAGTCGGCTTAACACTACCTTTTGCTTTTTTTTCCTTTTTCCTTTTTTTATTATCCTATAATTAATTAAATTTTATTTTCTTACGTTTCTACCTTCACGTCAGACAAATAAACCATTTTCTTTCATTTACACGACATTTAGCTTATTTGACATTTTCGCCCTTTTCTAAAAAAATAATTCCCGTCTTTTCTTTCTGATTTATTTTTATTGGCTATAATTTGATATTCGTGTTGTACGCATTTAAAAACACTGCAATGAATTATATAATTTAGAGCACCTGCAGTGATGCTAATAATAAAGAGTGAAGTAGGAGAAGTATCAGTTATCTTGAAAGTACAGGAAACCGGATCAGTAACTGAACCGGATAAGATAGTGTGCTAAGGGTTAGCGGGTCAAACCGGAGTCAAACTGGGGTCAGATCGGTAAGGAATAAAAAATTATAAAATAAATCTTATTACACATTGATAAAATGACACCTTAAAAATATTTTAAAGGGTAAAAATGACAACTCACATATTTAAGAAAATAAAAATGCTTATATTTAAAACTTTACTCTTATTTAATTAAATAATGTACGAAAGAAAACTTAACGAGGGCATGTGAAGAGGAATAGATGTCTGAGAGTTAAAAGTGTGGGAGAATAGAGGCGAAGATAGGGGTCTTTTCCTATAGTATGTGACAGTAGAGTGATGATTATGACAGTTGAGTGATGGCTTGCAAGAGTGATGATGGGGTAGTGTTATTTTGGGTGTATTTAGAAAAGTTTCTCAACACCCTAAAAACACGTTCAACAGTGTTTTTTTTAAAACGAGATAATCTTCTTCACATATGATGCTAGCAAAACAATCCTTCACTATGGTATACGGCTCCTACAAAATCCTAAGAGGCACATTTGGCATATATGTAAGCTCCAGCCGAACTTCCATACGTGTCAACAAGTCGTGTTATTTTCTTTTGAACTTGCTTCAAATCAAGAGCATGGATGGAGGAGGCTTGGGTCGGATTTCACATTTGCCAATGCTTGGGTGGCCATCAATTTTCATCCTCCCCATCATCGGTTTTCTTCTCACACGCAGGTGATGATGACGGCGATAGATCAAAGAAGAGTGGGGAAATCTATTGCAGTCCAGCATTTTCAGATGATGCATTTTCGTCTTAGCCGGTCCGAGAAGCTTCGTATCCGCCATGAATCTAGTCCGCCACTCGGGGTACATTGCGTTCTTTACAGAGCACAACTTAAAGGATTTGATGGTGATTTCAGTTCCTCTAATGATCTAATCTTACCGCCTCCAATGGACGTGAAACCTCAAGCGGGATTCGTTATGAGGGAATGGCGAAGGTAAGCTTGTGATCGCTTATCTTTGCATCTTGGTGGCATTTGATTTCAATATCTTCCAATCTCCTTGTATCCATGGCATCCGTATCTTCCAGTTTCCATGATTTCAATACCATTCAGTCTCCTTGTATCCATAGCTTCCGTCCACCCCCCTTTTCATTTTTTTAACTCGATCGACCCTCCAACTCGGTGGATCAACCGAGTTACTACCGGATTGGGACGAGTTGATCTGAGTTGGACCGAATCATCATAACCTGAGTTTAACATGCAACTTGGACTGGAAACAGGTGACTCGGCCGGTTCGGTCCGGGTTCCCGTAAGTGGGTTATCTTACATTTTTGCCTATATATCTAACTATAAATCATTTATTGCAAAAATTTAGACATGAATTTAAAGTGTGTTAATATTTAATCATAAGCAATAGCCAACTTTATGCAATCATTTATATACGAAATACTTTGAGATTTTCCAACTCGACATACTACATTTTACTTTTGTATAAAAATCAATTGATTTTTTAAGAGATTAAAAAATATAAATAAATTACTTAATCATAAATATATTTTGAAATATTTATGTGCATCATTATATTATACATCAATTTATCAATCAAATAAATTAATTTGAAGAAAAAATGATAAATTAAAAATGATTAGGGTGTTTTAAAAAACATGATTTATTAAGTAAAATGACTATCATTTTTAATTGAAGCAAATTAGGTAAATAGGCCATCAATTTTTTTCCACGGGAGGAGTATAATATATGAATGTTCATAATTTTAAACGATGTTTCTTTTACCTTTAACATTAGTTTTTAATAGAACAAAGTTCGACAGTAAGAATACAAATATTATAAAATATAATAACGTGTCTCATTTATAAAAATCTATATCTAACTATATAAAATAAAGTTTAGACAAAAAACATGAAGACCTA
>JANTPZ010145320.1:0-11185 GCA_025593235.1 Vachellia pachyceras | reverse complement strand
GAGGTGCATATGATCAAGTGCTCATTATGGATAATTGAAGGGTTAATATGTAAATTTATCTTAAAAATTTTGGCTCAAGAGCCATGATACTATAGAGTAATGTTGTCGTTTAGCTGCCAACGTTTATTATTAATTTTTTAATGATGAACAATAAATTTAAATATATCATGGGCCCTTTTAACTTCGATTACTATACTCTTGTAATGACTGATGTGTGAATCTAGCTACTCACATGAAATCTGGTATGTATATTATTTATAAACTTATATAATAATTCGATCGATAATACTTATTGATACGTTGATCAAACAACGACCCATTGTGCACAAATATGGAAATATATATATATATATATGAAGGGTGACATTAATATCATATACACATATATGAAAAATGCGAATCAAGGGAAGGAACTATGTATAGTATAATAATCTGCTTAAAATTGAATCTTCTAACGAGATGATAACTATACAAATAACCTTTCAAGATGGCCTGTGTTTCGTTTAATGAAAATTAAACAAAGCTTAGTTAGCAAAGGAAAAGGGACGAGATAAGGTAACTTTGCTGTATGTTTTCCAAAGATACAGGTCATGTTTGTATTGTCATTGTAAAAGTGCGTTCACGTAAATTAAAAATAAAACTTCTCCCACATGAGCATGAAACTGTAAATCACGTTGAAAAAGTAGATTTCACTTTTAATATAAACATGAGCATAAACTTGTTTCTCCAACGCGCGCACATGTATCTGTGTGTATCATTTAAAAGAAGCAAGCTTAAGATCCAAATGGAAGGATGAACAAATAAAATGAAGCAGCCGGTAAGGATAATAAAATTCCTGAGTTTCAATTTGAGCAAGGCAAGACAAAATATACAGGGAGAATTGCTTTCAGATTTCTAGCAAGGAAAATAATATCTGAAAAGCCCCAAGAACTTATCAATGAATCAATTTGACTTGTCAATGGCGTCACTTTTACGTATTATTATCAGATATTACTTCCCTTAAGATTTGAGTACAATTTTCCTTAATATATATACATTCCGTTTGAATATGTTGATAAAAACGACCACACAAACAATTTTTGCCAAATGATTTTAGGTGAAAGTCGAGTTTGAATATTTGACAATTCCAAAATCATCAATTATTATTTAACGTACTATCAAATATTAAATGGTGACACATTTTCACTGAAAGTTCAAATTACTTTGATTCACCTAACTATTAGGTAAAGTGCAATAAAGTCATAAAATAATCAATTTATTACACCAAATAAGAGTCCTAGCAAATTCCAAAATGTAAACAAATTATCCCAAAGGTCATTGACCAATATGTGATGTTTGAAAAGACCTAAATGATGCCTTGGTAATGACAGCTTGAAGACTCAAATATATTGACTGATTTCATGTTCACCAGTTGAAAAATCCTTATAACTCTTGTTGATTATGAAAATGGATCATCTTAATTAGAGGCATTATATATCATCACTCAAGATCTGAAATGGCAGGTTCGTTCCGTCTGTGAGCAAATTTTCATCATCACAGTAAAATGGTGGCTTTTGAGGTCCATATGGAGGTTACTGGATTAAGTACTTACTAGGGATTCTGATTGAACATCCTACATGCACTTATTCACATAAATTAAGATGAAATTTATACTTACATAATACATCAGACCTGTTTGGAAATGCGGTGGAGAATTACTTTTAAGCAAATCGAGACAAATACATGAAGGAGATTATCTTGTTTTACGAAAAATACCGTTGAACGTGCATTTGATCTTACAAACGTTAAGCCTAATAGGCTGATTAGCATTAAATATTACATACTTACATTATACACTCATTGGGCATTTGAACTGGCCTAATCACTTGGTTACACTACTACAAAAGTACTTTTTACGTCCTATTTTTAACCCAATTGACGCCCTTTCTCAGAGGGCATGTATGTGATGGGAGTAGAAAGTTAGGGCCTACAGCGTCCTATATTTCAAGATAGGGCGCCGTGGGTATAATAGTTTTTTAAAAAAAGTTATGTTCAAGATATGTACCTATTGAAACGTTTTGTTCTTTCTATTACACAATAACATTATGCGCCTCAAGATCTTTATGTGGAAGATCGTCCAAATACAAGGCACAGAAACAACATCAGTTACAATATCGCATAACAATTTCTTATAGACTTCAAGCAAATCCAATCTTCTGCCAGTGAAGCACCTGCAAAAACTCAACACTATCAAATGATTCAGATTTTCAGATCAGGAAAGCCAAACTATAATATTTAGTGAGACATGGAAACAAAATGAATGCAAATAAATAAAACATAACTCTGCCAAGCAGAGAGGATGAAGACGGGGGCAAAAGGAAGCGAACCCCATTTCTTTCTCTTCTTCAAATCATACTGTTGCACCTCATTTCGAAGAGAAGAAATAATTTTGCTTAATTTTCACCAAGGATTCAAGGAATTGTTTTGTTCCTCCTATTAATGCGTTTGTTGATTTTTTATTTAAAATAAAAAAGAGTACATCTAGACTGTTATAAAATATAATATATAGTGTGAATGTTCATATAATCATGTATTTTTATTTATAAATATATTGTAATCAAGATAGATTTAGATTCGATTTATTCGAAAGTCGATTATGATTATTAGGAGATATTAGTTATTAGGGCATTTAATTTTGTGGCTCCCACATTGTCTATAAATACCCCTCTCAAGTTATGAAGAATATAATTTGATCATTTTCTTCTTTCTCTCAATCTCTTCTACTATTCTTCTCTACTCCCAAATCCCCCCATTTCATAACACGTTATCAGCACGACACTCTAACGAGATATACTACTTTATGTTATTTTACTTTTTTCTTCTTGATCAATCAAGGATAATCTGATGAGCCACTGTATGGAATTGGTTAATACTTTTATCAGATGTTTTAAACACTAGATTCCAATGGTTAGGATTGAAGATTGTTTTTGTTATTATATCTTATTCGACTTCTATTTACAAGTTATTCATATTGATATTACTCATTATTATATTTCACTCCCAAAATCAAGTTTTATTTTTGGATCTGTAAAAGTTTTTGGATCTAGGTCGAGTTTTTCAATTTTTGGATATAGATCGAGTTTTTAAATTTTTGGATTTGGAAAAGTTTTTGGATCTAAAAAATAACAATAAACAACGATCTCTCATGATTAGATATAGATTCGCCAGGTATTCTTTTCCATCATTAGTCTTAGGTCAGGTTTACTCTAATCAATCTCGCCTTCTTTTTCTTTCAATTTAGGGTGATCCAAATCTTTCGTTCCTTTAAATTTTTGTTCTCAAAAGATTTGAATTTTAAATCAAAATTACTTTGATTTGTGATTGCCTTTAAAATATCTTTTCGGAATAAATTTAAACATGTTGGGAAAATGTAATACTTTTTGGGAACATTAAGGAGATTTAAAAATTTATTTCTAATTTTGATTGTTCTCTAATTCAAGTTTGCTCATCGGGAACCGTGCTTCCTGTCCAGAGCTCATTTCTGATTTTAGAGAAATGATAAATTTTTCCTTCAGGTAAAATAAAAATAAATTTTACAAAAGGATTGCAACCTTTACTTGTTCTTGCAAATATGAATGTTTGAATATATATATATATATGTATGAGTTTTTCGTGCTCATCGGTATATGGATATATATTTGGGAAGTCATTGATACACACTGTGTTTACTTTCCATATGAGGGAGCTTCCTGCCGGAATCTATGGATCTTTACCGGAAAGGTTTGATTGGGGTTTTAAAAAAGGATTTATGATGTGTTTTGCCCATCTTGATATATATTATGAAAGATCTATTATTTTGCTTGATTCTTATGGGAAACAATGTGGAAAACGCCCCTGGTTAGAAAAGGATCCACTGTCATCGAAAAAGGTGAGCCACCGTTGCCTGGAAAGAAGGGAAAAATGAAACTGTGTGGTAGCTGAGTCGGGAGGGGCGAACTGGGTCGAATTAGGTAACCCAACTCTCTGGAATGGGCAAAATGATGCATTTTGGCATGCAACAAGAGCCCCCTTAATAGCCGAAATGGCGATGGGTATATATAGTGATGAGAGAATTGATTAAATTCCCATCAAGAATTATGCATATTTAAAATTCAAATGCATACGGTTGATATTTGTGTTCAGTATGCAATCTTGAGTAGTAGCTATAACATTGTATATGCTACATATATGAAGACCCATTTGTTCTTTAGAACAATTTAAAAGAAAGGCATAACCACCAGAAGTTGGTTATCCTCCTGAAAGTCCATTATGAATGATGCCTTTACATTTATAAAGTTTGATATGTTGGGTTAATAATGGATTTGCCCAATAAGCTCGACTCTATTCTCAGAAGTGAATATTGTGAAATATAATAATTGTGATAGTCGAGAAAGAGGATATGACCACAGTTTTGGATGTTGGTCAGAATTGTATTGGTTTTAATTCCCACCTGAAGTGGAGAAAAACTTAGAAGAACCACAAAAAGGGGCAAAATATAAGCATAGTTAATAAATTGGGTGTGCATTGAAGCCTCCGGAAGAGCTAATATTATATGTTGCCGAAAGGAACAAAATTATGTTTTGAAAATGCACTTTATTGTACCCAATTTATAAGAAACTTATAAAGTTTCATGATATTTGCAGAAATAGGAATAAAAGTTATTGTATGGCCAGATGCCATATATTTCCCCTACTTTATAATATAGTCAGAAGCTATATTTACTTATTGTTATACTTACAATACTATAAAGTATTAATTATATATATATATATGATGAATTAATTTTATTGACGTTATTGTTGTTTTATTTATATATATATTTTTGTTTTTTACATTTCAAGTTCTTCTATTTTACCTCTGGCTTTGTATACAAGCAAAGTTGAAAGCATATAGCAGTAAACCAGAAGTTTACTTATGAATTTGATGTTTGACATACAATAGTAAACTAGCAGTTTACTGATGAATTTAATGTATGCCATTAGATAGTAAACCAGAAGTTTACTGAGCCAACAATTTAATGAGATAAACCAGAAGTTTATTAATGAATTCAATGTTTGGTATGACCGGTTATACCATCCCGGTTCAATGATGATGCGAGAAATGATTGAAAATAAATGTGGTTATATCCTAAAGTGTATATAGATACCACTGTTTCTCATATGCTGCATGTTCCAAGGGGAATATATTATTGATTCTTATAAAGTTAAATACAATATGAGCCTCTCACATTATTAAAACAGATATAGGAATATATTTGTGGGGCGATAAACCCACATGGTAAGCCATTTAGTTACCATACGGTTTTAATTGATGCATCAACTAAATGGTCTCACGGTTATTTGTTATCTTCTTGCAACCTGAAGTTTGCAAGATAATTTGCTCAAGGAATATGGTTAAGAGCACATTATCCTGATTATCCAATCAAGGAATGCTATAGTGCTAATGAATTTATTGCACTAGCCTTAATGAGGATTGCACATCCCTTAGATTTGATGTTGAACATTTTGTAATTAATGTTCATACACAACATGAACTAGCAGAATGATTGA
The DNA here is from genome assembly GCA_025593235.1 of Vachellia pachyceras. Lineage (NCBI taxonomy): Eukaryota > Viridiplantae > Streptophyta > Magnoliopsida > Fabales > Fabaceae > Vachellia > Vachellia pachyceras. The sequence goes on along the minus strand of JANTPZ010145320.1, from coordinate 5,618 downwards.
TTAAATGGTTGCAACCTTTTTACATGAGATATAATCTTCCATATTCTGCTTAGGGACTAGCCATTTTGTATGCAGCGTTGTTAACTCGCATAAAACCAACAAATTATCAAAAGTTTTCCCCCTTACAAAGGTTTCCGATCAAGAACATATATTTCTTATTTTGGGTGTGTGATATATGTGCCTGTAAAATCACAACACACCAAAATGGGTCCTTAAAGCATGATGTGGATGTATGTTGGTTATGAATTTTATAGCACGGTTTGCCGAGTGTCATTTGGTAAATTACTTTCACCAGCATCAGGGGGAGAAAATAAGCAGTTGGGTAAAGAGATTAGTTAAAATGAATTATCATTGGCTCATTGTTGATCTTTGTACTGAAAATTCAAAAGATAATTCATTTATACAATTTAGCTATAAAATACCTGAAGCATTTATTGATCAAAAGAAAGTGAAAAAGTCACATATCCCAACTGCTAATGCTCCTATAAGAATCTGTGTCCCTAAAGGACAATATATTATGAATGAATTTAAAACACGCTTGAAGCGTGAAATACCCATCGATTTGAAAGATAACAAAATCCTCAAAAAATAAAAGGAGCCAAGAATATAGATGGTCAGTTGAGATGGTCAACAATATTTGATTACTCCAGAAGAGCTAACTCTTGAAGAGTTATTTTCTCTAAAAGAGAATATTATAGTGCCAAAAGAGACTTAGGTATCTGACACATTTGAAAATAATGAGATCTCAATAAATTGTAGAGTTCGATGGGAAGGAAATAAAGTCAATGTTGACAGAACATTATAAAATAGCATGCGATATAATAAATGATAAGGATCATGAGCCGGTACCATTGTTAAGTGCCAATAAAAAAGGATTGGCCATATGAATGCGAGCTATTATGTATGGAAGTGAAATGGAAAAGGCAAAATAATAAGGCATATGATTGGCAATATGAATGATTTGGTATATGTTGTGAAAGAATGCATTCACTATGAGTGAATATAAATGTTTTTCGTTATTTGATTAACCATACAGTCAATAAAGGGCTTGAATTATGCATCATAAATATTATGGCTATACTTTCATATGACACACTTGGCAATATCATTTATATGAGAGTCCCTGAAGGACTCTTGATGCCAAAAGCCTCAAATGCAAATTCTTGAGAATAATATTAAATTAAGCTAAACAAGTTTCGATGTGACTTGAAGCAGTTGAAGTGTATTTTTAAAATTCTTTAAGAGCTCTAAAAAGGCAAATTATTGCCTTTAGATTGGTAAATGTCCTTCTATACCTCGTGAAATTAACAAAGGGTGAGATGAATAACTACTTAATCCGGAAGTATCATAAGTAAGTGTTTTTGGGTATTAATGTATCTTTGTTAATTTCACAAGTCATGACATATTATTTATCGTTAATCTACTAGTAGGATATAGTTATTCAATATCATTAATACATTAAAATAGAGTGAAATTAATTATTCATTATCTCCGAGGTACTATAAATATGATATTATTATAATCAGGTATGTCTGAGTATGAACTGATCATTTATACATATACAGTTTATCATACTTGTTCATATGTGTAGGTACTATATCAAGTGCTATAGAGTGAAACTTATTTTACTAAAGTTCTTCACTTACGACATTTCGAAAAGGAATTGAAATTATTATTCTGTAAATTCGTTCTAGCAAAAATATAGCAGCTTTATTCACCAAGTTACTTTGCAAACTCAGGGATATCTTAGTGCTATAGGTGCATTTATGCATCTTATCAATTCAACAAGGCTTGATATTATTTTTGCTGTAAATTTATTAGCAAGATTTAGTTCGTGCCCAACAAGAAAACATTGGGATGATGTTAAACATATATTTCGATATCTTCGAGGGACAGTTGATATGTGATTATTTTACTCTAATGAATTTATGTCACAATTGATTGGTTCTGCAGATGTAGAGTTTTTATCAGATCCACATAAATGCAAATCTCAATCAGGATATTTATTTACTTGTGGGGGTGCACCTATATCTTGACGTTCGGCAAAACAAACTTTATCGGCCACCTCATCATATCATGTAGAAATAATTGCAGTTTACGAGATCTATTTACAAAGGCGTTGCCAACTAAAATATTTGAGAAGGTGGTATATGGTATTGGAATGCGAAGGCTCAAAGATATAAAGTGATGTCGTCATCAGGGGGAGACAATATTGTGTACTCTTTTTTCCTTCACTGGGTTTTTGTCCCAATGGATTTTTCCTAGTAAGGTTTTTAATGAGGCACAATGTTTGTTTAAGAATATCTAAGGGAGAGTGTTATAAAATATAATATATAGTGTGGATGTTCTTATAATTATGTATTTTTATTTATAAATATAATCAAGATAGATTTAGATCCGATTTATTCGAAAGTCGGTTATGATTATTAGGAGATATTAGTTATTAGGGCATTTAATTTTGTGACTCTCACATTATCTATAAATACCCCTATCAAGTTATGAAGAATATAATATGATCATTTTCTTCTTTCTCTCAATCTCTTCTACTATTCTTTCCTACTCCCAAATCCCCCCATTTCATAACATAGACATGACAATTCTGATTTTATATGCTGTGCTTGACCGGGGATGGCATAAAATTGCATCCGACGAATGGCCTTCGAAAACTACAATCCGATCCAAACAACCCCTTACGACTACGACTCAAGAAAGAAACTTCCATCATTATGACCAAACTTCTACCTGAAACTTTGAAGGGAATGCAAATGTGAAGACGGAGTCGCCTTGGACTTCACCCTCTACCTCATGCACCCTCCATTTCTCTGAACATCCTTCACACACTCTCTCTCTCAACCATGCCATCGAAGCCCGTTAACTCCGTCACCGTCGCTGCCGTGATTAGTTTCAGTTTCCTCATCCTTTTCTTCTCCGGCGTCCTTGAGCTTCCCTCCCTATCATCATCCGTTCAACCCATCCAAGATCCCATCACCTCTGGGCCAGAACCCTTCACCGATCTGGTGGGTGCCTTCAGGAAATGGGACTCTCAGGTGGGTTGTCCTCGGTTCAGGCAGAAACACGATGAAGTTAACCTGCTGAACAAATCAAAGGCTTCTTCTTTGCAAGATATTGTTGGTGAATCGGAATGCGGAAGCTTCAAATCGAGTCATGTTAGCGTTTTGGTCAAGGGCTGGACTTGGATTCCTGATAATTTAGACAATTTGTACTCTTGCCCATGTGGGTTGAGCTGTTTATGGACTAAATCTTCTGTTTTGGCCGACAGGCCTGATGCCTTGTTGTTTGAAACAACCACGCCCCCACTACGGGTAAGTCTCCTATCGAAAATGGTTCATTCCTTTGATTAATTTTGCTGAAATTGGCATTGCTAGTTTTCTTCACAGTTTTGATAATGATGGTGGGTTTTGTAGATTTGAAAAGTTTTCTTCTCTAGAAATTTAAATCTATTATGCTGAAGAAGGATAAGGGGTTGATCAGATTGACGCTTATGGTCATTCATGAGAACTTGAAGTGTAACCTTGCTTAGGATCTGTATCCTTCAGAATTCGCTGAACTTCATGCATGTGATGGAATTATATTTCTTACGTTTCTATTATAAGTGGTCAAGTTTATGGGAAATCTATAACAACGGAGCCTTTTCCTTTAGATGTTCTTTAAATTACTTGTGTTCCCCAAATGTAATTTCACTAATTCTTGTACTGGCACATGGACATCTATACAACAGAATGGGTGTGAAAATGTAGCTAACAATTGCAATTACATATAACGACTAACTGAATAGTTCTCCTCCGAATCTAGTTCTGTAACAAGGTGAGATACACTCAAATTATTTCCAGTCTACTAGAAGTTCAAAATGTCAAGTTCAGTAAGAGGAATTAAACACGAAGATTCAGTAATTCCTTAATTTCCAAGTGGGCTTTCTCATTCTGTTAGGCTTCCTTGCATCAAATTCCTCCGCATATCCCATAGATAACTGACACTCTCATTATCAGCATCAGCTGCAACTATTTGCCCCTGTGGTAACTAATTCCGAAGACGCATTATTCAGAACAGTGGACATTGTATTATAAAAGTGATTTATAAACTGTGGGTAGAAGATGCATTTTATCACATTTTGAGTCCGTTTCACTTTCATCCCAAATATTTTTTATACTAATCATTGCCCCAAATGCTTGCAGAAATTTTCAATATCTTATTTCCTTGTCCTATCCAAATTGTTATTATGATTAGTGTGCCTGTCGAATGTGTAATGTTGTTGCTATTAGAGGATGCAAACATATCCAATTGGCTTGACATCTGACCAATAAGCCCAAAACAATTTCATTTCAATTTGTATCCTTAAGCTTAACTTTTATCTTCCTCCTGTTGGGCTATATGATGATGTAATGGGCATTGTGTAATGTTGTTGCTACCTCTAATGATCACATGTTCAACAGGTCGACTAATGCTGTATTTATGTTCAAGATTTGGATAGGAATAGGAAGACATCAATAATTTTCAAAAACATTCAAAACGAATTAACAAAAATAAAACATTTTGGGTGACATTGAAACTAACCCAAACTTTAGGAGCACTCAAGGCTAAATTGTAGCTGCGCTGCCTTGTTTATTGGTCAAGTGTCAAGAAATGACCTAATTTGCGGTGCTGATTGTGTACAGATCAGTTCAATGTTTTTTTGCCCCTCGTGTGTGTGTGTGTGTGTGTGTGTGTACTGTTTAAAATTCCATCTGGCCCAGTTCATTTCATGTCTTTCTTGTTTTGATTTCAGAGACGCATGGGACAACCACTTCTTGTATACATGGATCTTGAAGCTGGCAGAAGGCGATCGGGCCGAGAAGATATATTTATTAGTTATCATGCTGAAGACGATGTGCAGTCAACCTATGCAGGTGCTCTGTTTCACAACGGCCGAAACTATTATATCTCCCCATTCAAAAACAATGTAAGTGATTTGTCTTTGTCATTAAGGATATTAGGATGATAGAATAAAAGAAGTTTGGGCTCATAGTAGCTAAATTTTATTTGTCTTTTGTAGGATACGCTTGTTTATTGGTCTTCATCAAGGTGTCTTTCTGAAAGGAATGAACTTGCCAAGAAACTACTTAGCTTGCTGCCGCACCATTCATTTGGCAAATGCCTCAATAATGTTGGTGGCCCAGACATGGCTCTATCTTTTTATCCCAAGTGTGCAAATGATGCCAGTGCTACCCCCAAATGGTGGGATCATTTGCATTGTTCTATGTCTCACTACAAGTTTGTTCTTGCAATTGAGAATACATGGACTGAGAGTTATGTGACAGAGAAGTTATTTTATGCCTTGGACTCTGGCGCGGTTCCGATATATTTTGGTGCACCAAATGTTATGGATTTTGTCCCTCCGCATTCAATAATCGATGGTACAAAGTTCAACTCCTTGGAAGAACTGGCTTCATATGTGAAGACTGTAGCTAATGATCCAGCAGCATATGCTGAATACCATGCATGGAGAAGGTGTGGCGTGTTGGTTAATTATAGAAGAACTCGAGCAGTGAGCCTAGACTCACTTCCATGCCGGTTGTGTGAGGCTATTAGCAGAAAAGGTGGAAGAAATGCAAGAACCTAGG
>JANTPZ010145318.1:0-16501 GCA_025593235.1 Vachellia pachyceras | reverse complement strand
TTTCCTTTTCCTCTTCCTCAGTTTCTTAGGGTCCATTGCCTCCTCCGACAACCACTCGTCATCTTGAAGATCATTGAATTCGGAGTAGTACTCGCAAGAAGAATCTGATTCAAGGTAGTTTTCAAAGAGATCCTTTCTTTGCTGCTTTGAGTGCTCAAAGTCTAAGAAAGATTATGATCATCATCACCAAGAAGAAGCTGCTATCACCACTAGTTTCTGAATCTCTGGTTCATCTTCCAAGCAACACGTTGAAGACAGAAACATATGAACAAAGAACAATTTAGCCCCATTTGGACAGCCTGCTCTTGATACCATGTTAACAGTATTGAAATCAAGAATGGATTGAGAAATTGAATGTATTATTATAAACTCATATGGGTACAACACTTATCTACCCTCTTTTGAGGGTGATGAACTAACCCCATCTTGGGGACTTGAAGTGAGAGACCCAAGTTATCCTCCCCTTCTTGGTGGGGATTCTTCATCCTCTCACCTTGTGGTGATGATTATACAATCACACTCTAAATCAATTCACTATGACCCTTTATATAGACTTGTGGGTCATTAACTAACTAAGTGATTAATACTAACCACTTTCACTAACTCACTTATTTCCAACAGATTGTAGTGATAAACTAGCTAAAATGCAACATTTGATAGTACCACGGTTTAAGCATTTGTTTGCCAATGCAACAACAGAATAGAAGTTGATATGGCATTGTGAATCAGATATAGTAAAGGGATTAAATAAATTGAACAGAATGTTTTTTTAAAAAAAATATTCATATGTGCCATATTTAGTATATAGGGCGCCGTATGCTATACCTATAGCGCCCTATCTTGAAATATAGGGCGCCGTAGGGTACATCTTACGGCATCCTATATTTCAAGATATGGCGTTGTAGGATACCTAGAGCGCCTTTCATGATATAGGGCGTCGTAAGCCCTAACTTTATACTCCTATCACATACACACCCCCTGAGAAAGGACACCAATTGAGTTAAAAATTGGGCTAAATAGGTACCTTTTTGTAGTAGTGTAAGAATAAATTCAACATAATAATATTTGTTTAAGAGTAAAATGATACATTTATATTAAAAATTAATTATGTGACTTATAAATAATACCAAAAGTCTTTCCCTCTAACTTATAAATAAGATCATATAAGTATTAATTTGGAAGCATTAGAGTTCACGTGAATTAGTTAATTACATCCTTAAAATTAAAATTTGCATTTTAGTCATCGAGTTATTGTTTTGTTTGGTATTTCAATTTTTTTTGTCCAACTTCAACAATTTATAACTAATTATAGAAAAATAATATAGGACTAATTCAATCTATTATTAAAGGTGTCATAATTCTCTATAATGTTGTACTCATGAACAAATAACTTTGTGAAGATGCACAATCAATAATTTTCTGTAACACTAGAGTTATCAAAGATGACAAAATTCAAGGCAAAAAAAAACGTTTGACATGCAAAAACTAAAATAACTCTTCAAATTCTTGACAAGCTAACAATAACACATAAATACAAGTTATAATACAATAATATATGAAGTTGGTATCTTTGGATATGGAAAATGGAGGAGGAAAAACCATTATGCTTCCTTGAATTCTTCCTCCTCCATTCTTGAAAAATTGTTAATTTTCCATTTCGTTCCTAGAAACCATTTCATCTTTTCAAGGCATCTCTAAAGCTCTTGCCCAATTGAGTTTGATAGCCTACTTAATTCATGCTTATTTTTAGCCTTTAGGCCTAAAATTCAACCACCACCAAAAGAAAAATTTTCTTCACGAAATTTTTGGATTCCATATGCTCATATTATTCTTACTAAGCAACTTTATTGATAGGCTTAATGATGAGAATATCTCCACTTCCCTCAAATGTCCGCCCTTTCATTTGAAATAGTGCTTTCATGGCTAAACAATCCTTACTCTTTTGCCATTTACACAAGCAATACCCTTGTTTTACAAGTATCCAATTAACAATTAGGCTATATGAAGAAAAATCAAGGTAGTAACCCTTTATATCAGCTAACCAACTTCAAAAGTTTTTTTTTTTATATTTTAAACCCTTCCCTTGTCATTGCCTTTCCAACGAGCTACTGTACTCTTACTGTTGTGGTATAGTAAACTTATTAGGCTATCTAGGTTTATTACGACGCCTAGATCTACTGTGATCCCCCTTAAGTTATTCTAGGATCAATGCGACAATTAATCAATGTCATCTCTCTCAGACCTGTTAGGATCTATTGGTACCATCTGGAATCAATGAGGTTCCCACTGCTTCCTCTGAGGCACAATCCTTTGTAGTATCAAACTGCGCTTATGACCCACGCATCTGCATCAAATTCAAACCACTAACAATTATTGATAACAGATATTAATCTTAGTAATATATAATCCGATTGACTTCTTAAGAATATTAAAAAAGTTAAATACATTCAGTACTTTAGAGTTATTAACATGTTCTTGCGTTAAGAAATGGATATATGAAGTATGAAACAATTCAAACTTAAAAACACTATCTAGTCTGTAAATTTCTGTTCACAGCAAAAGCTTGTTTCCTATTTAGACCCCCAAAAAAAACCTTGTTTCCTCACTTATTTAGTTAGATGTTAGCTACATAGGTCTAGCTAACAAGAGTGTTAGGTGTCGGTGAAATTAAAGATGGAAGAGAGACCAACACCACCAGGCTGTTCTGACTGAAAAGCATTTATTCATCTGTTTTTTTTTTGTTGGAAGCACATGGTTTCGTAGCATGCATGTCATTAATGGTACGTTTCACTTCCATAGAAGTGATAATTCCATCAAAATGGGTTCCATGGGCATGGAAGTGAGATTTTTGGACCATGATGTCCTTATTTATTTTATGTGTAAGGCATATTAGTTATGGAGGGCATATTAATCTTTTTACATTATAAATATAAATATTAAATTAAAATAATACCCCACTACTTCCAGCATACCAAACAAACTTTTAATTTCACTTCCACTTCCGATTCCACTTCCAGTTCCACTTCCAATTCCATCAAAACCAATTCCGCGTACTAAATGGGGCATTGGTAAGAAGAATGTGCGGAAATGAATGTGTGGTGTGAAATAGAGGTGGTAAAGCGCATGGTGAGTTGACGGACTAGCTTTTTTTAAAAAAAATCATATTTTTATAAAGAAATTTTTTTAAAAATTTGGACTTAAAGTATCTTTTTCATTTTTTCAATATCTAAAATGAAATTTACTTTTTTTACAAATTTAATTGATTAAAAAATACACTATAAATTGAACAAAAAATTTAATTTAAATTTTAAATAATACAACTTAAATATATACAACACACTTCATAAGGTTGAATTCAAACATTAACATTTAAATTAAATATAAATCATAAATTAAATGATCAACAATCATTCAATATTAATTAGCTTTACATTATAATTAGAAGTTGTTCAATATTTTTTTATTAATTGATTTTATTTTTTTAAAAAAAGGTTGCCAGGTTAGCCCATCGTGGGTAGGGCTAAAAGGGTGACTTCTGACAGGCCAAATGAAACGGAAGAATGAAAGCAAATGAACGGTAGCATAATGGTTCATGAAGAATCAGTTCCGTTTTCAATAATAATCTCCATAAGTATTTGTAACTTATGGAACATTTCTTTAAGAGATTTTAATTCGTTATATGAGCTTCCACTAGTATAAATAGAAGGCCATTTGGTTGTAACGAGGAGAACAAAGAATAACTTGAGAGCATTTTCCTAAGAATCTTAGTGTAGATTCGTGAGTTCTTTTGTTTCAATACCATTGTTGGTATCAGAGCATGGTTCCAGAGATAGGGAACCACCTAAAAAATCCATAAGCGGAGAGAGAAGTAAATCGGGGAGGGTCACTGCCAGTCTCAAAATTCTGATTTCTAGTTATTTTTCAACTATACAGACATTACCATCATGCTCAGGAGGCTAGAAAACTCTGGATTGGAGTTTTCCATGTTGAGAGAGGCTGCCACGCGCTGCACGCACTTGCTGGAGATTGAAGACACTAACATCATCTGACATGTCATCCAACTAGTCCAGTTAGCAACAACTCATCCCATTAAGCGCCTAACACGTGTTAAAGCTACCACATCACCGAGCCTAGTCAACCATTATTTCTGGTATTTACATTTAACCCCTAAAATCTTCCATATTTCCATTTGTGGCCCACTACTTTTCATATTTACAATTTCACCCCTACACTTTTCATAATTACATTTAACTCCCTAAACTTTTCAAAAGTATAGTTTAGCCCAAAACTTTCCAAAATTCCATTTTCATCCCTAAAATTTCCATATTTACAGCTAGGTTCAAAACTTACTAAATTTACCATTTTGTCCCATTCTCTTAGAAAGTTCAACTTCTTCCCCACCCCTAAGATTGCAGTCTATGCCACAAAATGCCTCCAAGACGCAGACCGGTGCACGAGGTGGAGATGCATGAGCTGAGATGCCAGATACAGGAGTTGGAAGCACTGTAGAACTGCAAGGAGCTTTACTAGAAGGACGCAAAGAAACCCTTGAAGGTGAGTTGGGCAGGGTAGTTTGTTATCCACTAAGAGCCAACAACAACGAAGACAAAGATTCCATAGTGACGTTAAGTTGGACGTCCCCGACTTTGAAGGGAAGCTTCAACCAGATGAGTTTATAGAATTGGCTTCACATTGTTGAGCAGATATTTGAATACAAGGAGATTCCAAATGAGTAGTAATTCAAGATTATCGCCCTCAAACTCAAGAAGCATACCTCTATATGGTGGGAAAACCTTAAATGGAAGCAAGTACATGAGGGAAAGTCCAAAATTGAAACCCAAGTGAAAATGAGATGCTAACTCACTAGGAAATTCCTACCAAAACATTACCACTAGGATAATTTCATCCAACTGTAAAATCTTCTACAGAGTTTATTGTCCGTAAAAGAATACACTAGAGTCTGAAAAACATATGATGAAGTGTGATAATCAAGAGAAAGAGGAACAGACAATAGCTTGTTACCTCGTAGGCTTAAACGCTAGCATCATTCGCCCAATTCAACTTCAACAATATTGGACCTTGGATGATGTGATTCGACCATCTTTCCGAGTTGAGATGCAGGCTAGCTACTGAGACAATCCACTACCGAGTACTACGTGCAAACCATACACAACCAAGGATTCTAGCTCCAAGAGGATCAAACGCTTCAAATGCCAGTGACTCGGCCACATTGTTGCAGATTGTCCTAACTAGAAGGTTGTCACCATTAGGGAATGACAAGTGTATGAAGCGCATGCAGATGATGAAGAGGAGACCACAGTTTTTGAAGCCGAGTTAGTACATGATGAGGAGATTACACCTGCAGATTAGGGTAAGGCTTTTGTGATTAGGCGATGACAATGGTTCCGCTTCTTTGCAACCAATGAAAAAGCTATTTTATGTCTTTTTTTATGGCTACCCTTTTCTCGGTGACTAGCTATATGGGGGGTTTTTAGGCCTACTTGATGACCATTTGGAGCATCTCTCATGGCATTTTTTTTTGTAAACAAAAGGAAAGATTCAATCAAGATACACACACACATCAAGCTTTTGAAATTTGCAAATTTTTTCCTCCTTCGACGAGGAGCCATTAATTCCAAAGATTGAAAGCTGGTTAAAGTGTTACCTTCGAATAGAAACCCAAGCTTTCTTTCCTTCTACTTTTGGGTTCTCCTAAAATGAACAACTCATAGACAGAGTGCAGAAAGAAGTACAAAGAGCACAAATCAAATTTCAAAAGCATATATATATATATATATATATCTACACGAGATTCCAATGCAGGCTCAAATTGATGAAAATACACAAGATTCAATCACATACTTGCGCGCGCGCGCGCGCACACACAAGTAATGTAGAGTAGATACTTAGTTTCACAGAAACTAAAACATCAAAATCACTAAGGAAAATATTGGAAGGAGGGTTCATATTTTAGTTTTGTTCTTTTATTTGAGAGTTGATTCTCAAAAGAAATACGCAAAGAAGGTTGACGGGAAGTTTTCTTCTCTTTCATATGATCAATAGAAATTCAAATCAATTTCAAAAGTATATTAAACTTAAAATAATAATTTTTAATCTCTAATCTCAGCCTTTTGACAAAAAAATTTAAAGTAATAGAGGAATTTAAATATTCCACCTTAGATTTAGATTATCCCATATCAAAAGAGTTAGATTATAAACCTTTCACTACTAGAAAAATGCCATTTAGCGATGGAAAAATCCATCACTAAATGGCTAGTTTATTTCAGAAAATTTCTATTTAGTGACGAAAAATATTAGCGACCCTTATTTTTAGCGACAGAAAATAACCATTTAGCGACAGAAAATCTGTCATTAAATCGCATTTTTCTAGTAGTGTCTATTTCAATATAATGCATGAGAAAATATATATATATATATATAAGCATCAAATCAAATAAGTAATGTAGAGTAGATTCTGAATATGGCCCTTGGCTAGAGTGTCGTGTTAATAACATGTACAATTATAAATTTAAGAAAAAGAAGATAAGATCGAGAAATATAGATTTATGGAAGTGAGAGCTTTTATTGATTATCTCAAAGTATATAATATATATATATGATGCTTTCTATTTATAGGTACTGATTTACAATATCAATGTAGATTAATATCAAATATTACATGAGATAATGCGTGATATAAAAGATAATGGGTGATAATTCGTGGTATAAACATCCAAATTATAATATTCATGACAAAGCTCACTTTATTTAAATTTTTTTTAAAAATTATTCTACCTTAGGTATTTTATCGATTTGCTTATACTTCCAGCCTCCAGATTCGCAGGTGTAGACTGCACCTTTAAGCTTCACTTGCGCCGCCTTTGCCAGTCGTCTTTGAGCTTCACTCGTAGATTCACCGTCGCCCGTCGCTTTTTGCATAGTCGCAGTCCAGCTTCAAGCCTCCTGAAGCTTTGGTGGTTGCTCCAAGGTACCCTTCTCTCTTTCTCTTATTCTAAATTTCAATCTACTTTCATTCTCTCCGCAGTGGTTGCTGTTAGTACTTACCTCTTGTTGTTTTTGTAACTATGGCTTTCCGAGTAGGAGGGGTATGCTTACTTTGTTTCTGATTCCTATTCTAATTTTTTGAAGATCTTGAAATGCCCTTCAATGGTTTTAATTTCCCTTCAGTTGTAGGGTTTCAGCTATTTTGTTCGTTTGGATGTTTTTTTATTCGCATTTATTTGGATATTTGTATCATTAGCATTATGTATATATATAGCTCGTATATGTGTTAGCATCCAGCTGCACTCTGAAAGACTATGCATGATAGATTTCCCACACTTGTTTTTGACAACTCCGATAACTGGGGCTCAGGAATGCCTTTATTCAGGAAGTGAATCAGACTTTTACTGACATGTATATCCAAGTTATATATATGCTACATCCTACTAGAGATTATGAACGATTGATCCTCCAGTCGTGGGAAGCTGCTCTCCTTGGCTTTAAATACAGAATCATGAATTGAATAGATGCATGTGTTTCAAGATTGATAGCAACATCTTTTGCCCTTTATTCCTATACTTGTATATATACAGCAATTGTTTTTCCATCTAAGATTTGTTTGTAGAATAATATTTGGTTGAGTGTATTTTAACATGGGATTTTCCACCCATTTTAAATTCTTCTCAAATTTAATACGTTAGTTAGGCTTGGGAAAACTATATTCACGTAGTTATTATGCGCTCTCTCTACACACATATATTTCTATCTATGATGTGAAATATATGTATGTGTGTGTTTGTCTCTGTGCCCTTGTTAATTATAAACTATAAAGTGCTGGAGATAGAGTGATTAATGAGTATTTCAATGAAAAATCAATTGACGCACTTGCTTGTGATGGGGATTGGCTTTGCAATCAGTATGATTTGAAAAAGAAATCAAAGGTAATATTTTTACATTGATAAAATGATACCATCTATTATAAAATATTACTTGTTAAATTGTCTTATATGATCTGCTAGTATAAATTTGATTTATTTTTTCAAGGTGTTTGAACAAGAATAAACTATGTTGAAGATTTCATATTTTGTGGCTACTGGTTATGTTTTATCTTGTTGGTGTTGAACAATTATTGTAATAATATACATTTCATGTTTGTTAGATTGTTGCATTATTAGGTTGTGTCTTATTTCTGATGCATTTTGGATTATTTTAATTGATTTTTTGTAATTTATGACTTATTTTAAATTTAAACCTTTATCTTCCTAGTCTGATTTTATAGGTTAATAAAAAAAAAGTTTTTTTCACAAGCTTTGAACCAGGCTAGGCTCAAACCATAAGTCATGAATCGCATACGGGCCATGGAAGCTCTCAAGGAGAGAGAGAACCTTGGGCCTCGTATGGTGTTGTCTTTTTCGGCCCAAGCTCATCTTCTTCGCATGTGCCACATTGTCCTTAGATGGCATCCAATTACCTAACGTTTCCCTTCTTTTCCTTCGTCTTTTCTACCTTTTCCTCTTCAGAGATCTCTGACCTTCTCTCTTGGTGCTGAATCTTGAACAGGCGACGTTGCAGCTAAGAGAGTCTCTCCACGCCAGCAAGCTACCGAGACGCAAGTCATCTTTTCCTCCTTGTGGCCATCGTTAGTTACATACATCGTATATTGAGTATAGTGCTTGGAATGGCTTTGTTTGTTTCTGCCGATTTCTTCATTCCTGTCAATCAGCCTCGGCTAGGATTTCTATCATGTGATAATGGCACCAACCTGCTTCTGTACAAGGGATCTCAAAGACCAAGCCATCTTTCGTTTTTGCATTGTAAACAAGGTAGCATTTCTTTCTACCATCTGTAGTGATAAATGATAACCCTCAATGGATATGCTTTTGGCAGAATAAGTTTGTTATAACTTTTGACATTGGCAATGACAAAGAATTAAAATTTTGAGCATGCTTCACATCTCCTTTCGTGTTCATTACTTTTTCTTGTCTTTGAGCAGTATTAGTATTTAATATATTCATGGGTTTCCTTCATTAGCGTCGGAAATAGTGCCTCTTGTTGCTGTTCAAAGAAAGGGTCGACCATCTCTGTCACAAACTGCTGCTGTACGTCATTTGACTGGTTCAGTGACGAGAACCCCAGGACTTCGCTTTGCTGTGGTCAGTTTACCAAATATGATGGCTAAAACTACTCGAGTTTTCATGTTAATTTATCCTAATATTTTGATGTTCATGTTGTATTGAATCTATTAGGTAAATTGTCTCTCAAATCGACTTTTTGGTTTTCCTATTTTATTCGGATCTCGGATATATTTTGCTCTCAAATCCATTATATATGAAATTATTAAAAGGAACTTTGTTTTGGTATCCTTTTAAAGGCATGAATCTTGGCAACCTTTGCAAATTCAAACTCATACATAAATTTCTACTGTATATGAGGTTGATTGCTTATTTCATTTTCATATTGCGAAATAAAATTTTGAGGATGTTATGTTAGCATATCTTAAAAAATCTGCATTCTCATTTCCATTGCAAATTGGATAGAAATCATGTAGATTTTATTTTTTGATCATTCTACTGTTCTGACTTGTGGTCTCTCTGATCATTAAGGTTGTTGCACGGTTTAATGAAATTGTCACTAAGCAGCTCTTGGAGGGAGCTCTGACTACATTCAAGAATTATTCAGTTCAAGATGAGGATATTGATGTATGTATGGATTTAGAATGACATTAATTTGTAATTTGCAGTATTGTTTTGCCCATTTTTCCATTTGCCTGGTAATCTATTGATTTAATTCATTTTTTTTGTCTAGTTACATACTTACGCTTGGTCGACTTTTTCTTACCTTGTTTTCCTATTTTGTTCCTCCACCACTTGTTTATCATCTTTCGGATTAAAGCTTATGTTTCATAACCTGGAGCGATACTCAGAATACAGCTTATTACTTATTTGTAAATGATGCAATGTCTATGCTTGTGCATGTGTGCTTGTTGTCTGTCTATTTTGCCCTGATAAACCTACCTAACTGTATCTGTTTTTGTTAGTTTGTTGTGTTAGTCAGAAGATTGTGCAACTGCCAGTGTTTTGTATACGAACAAATATGTTATGTCCAATTCTTTTCATTGGCACCAAGACTTAAATTATCTATGAAGCAAGATAGACTTGCCATATTCTAAATCATTTGATTGTCTGTATTACGTATATCCACTCATATGTATAATTTAATGTGTCTCGTGCCATTACATTATAATGGTCATTCTTTAGGTTGTCATGGCTTTCTGCATTGCTTATACTTTCGTATTATTTGAAAGAATTTATTATATTTTTTTCCTTTTACAGGTTGTATGGGTTCCAGGTAGTTTTGAGATTGGTGTTGTTGCAGAAAGACTGGGTAAATCACACAAATATAACGCAATCTTATGCATAGGAGCTGTGGTATGCTGATAACAAGTTGAACCTTTTGATTGGCTGTACATGTTATTGATTAAATTCTTGTTACTATAGTATTGCAACTGTTGGTTGTTGCTAACAGATAAGAGGTGATACTACCCACTATGACGCAGTTGCAAATTCAGCAGCATCTGGTGTGCTTTCGGCTGGCCTAAATTCAGGTATCTTTTATTTTTTTACTCTATAAATTCTTATAATATTACAAAAATTCATGTTCAAGCCTATTGGTGTTGTTTGTGTGTCCCTAATCCCTATTATATTAACCTTCAGTGTGCTAGTTAATCACATTCTGGTTTGAAATAGGTTTTTATTTTCACCCTTTGCATTTAGATGACAATCAATTTCTATGTTTTCTGATTGACATGAAACATGGATCAAACTTCTCAGAAAATAGAATACTGTTGAGTGATGTCTATTCTCTCACTCTGAAGTCTTTCCTATTTATTTATTTATTTATTTATTTATTTATTTTTGTTTAAGTATCTAGTCAGATGAGTTTAGTTTGTTTTAGATTCTAGATAGTAAATGCTTTTGAGATGGATAGCTGAGATTATTCTCTCTTTTAAAGGATCGATGAGCTGGTTATCTTTCTAATTTCTGATTCAAGATGAATAAAAAGGCCTTGTGTTGTTTGTTCAATTAACACCAAAGTCTGATCATCTCAAAAACACACAAGTATGCGTCAAGCCGTCAATGTGAGTGTGGAGACATGCCTTTGTAGACAAGAATCATATGAGAAAAAGAAACCTTTCGACTGGAGACATTTGATACGCTTTTAAAATATTGAGTAGCATATAGAGAATTTGGTTTTTCTGAGCCAAATTAATATTAATAAATTAATGCAGTAACAAATTGAAGTAATTGTACATAATATTTTTCTTATTGAACAAGTTTTGCATAGTCACATTTGTACATCTCTTTACATTGAAAACATGCTGATGGTGGCCCATTCTAGGATACAGCTGGAAGGATACGTAGAGCTAGAATTTGAAGAGAGACTGTTGTAGTAATGACTCTAATTTAGCACCAAACCAGAGTACAATCCCGTACATAGGGAAAAAAACAGAAAAAGATGTTCTGTTGCACAAATTGAGGCTACTGCCAGACATGTGAAAGATATAACTCATTCCTGAACTTGGATTAACTATTAAGTGACTAGATTCAAAAGACACACATCTTGGGTTCAATGGTTTTCAGGATCTCAAGCAGTGAATGGACCATGACCTTCTCAACACAAACTCCAATTGATGAACGGTACGAAATATTGTAAACTAAACACATTGGATAATCTAGTCCCTTCATATGCTGATTGAAAGTCAGACTTCACATTTTACGTTACACATAAAATTGATGTCTGGAAAGATTTTCCCTATGAATTGCATAATTTCTAATGATTATGCATTATTTATTATTTATAATGGAAAATTATCTTTTAAACAATTATGATAATGTGAAAAATGTTTGATAAAGTTACTGGATAAGCTTAAAATGTCATGGAAAAACGTAGGAAATTATGATTTCTCAGATACCTCGCATCCTCCCTAAAATTTCCTTACCTTGTCGTACAGTCCTGTAAATCGTAAGAGTCACTTTGTCCTCCTGTGAGCCTTTAAGAGTCTTCCAACGATTTCCTTGATGCTAACAATCTCAACAACGGGTGCCCATTTTTATGTTCTTTATATCATTTGTCACATCATTTTCCTCTTATATTCCATTCTCTCCTATTATACCAACCTCATGCTTCCTTTCACACACCTTAACAGTATTGTTCATTCCATCATTTTCAACTCTGTGATTAACCATGTCATCATTTCTCAATTGCCATCAAGATGAGAAGTTGAAGCATTTGAGATGACTTTGCAGGAGTTCCTTGCATATTTGGTGTCCTGACATGTGACGATATGGATCAAGTAAGTTTATGCTAAGTCATTTTCTTTTGAATTTCTTAAATTATTGTTGTTAATTAGGTTTACGATTGTTAAGATGGTGGTAAATCTGGAAATAAGGGTGCAGAGGATGCATTGACAGCTGTAAGTTATATGAAGCCTCTTTCACTCGATTTTGTTTATTAATGTACATAACTTATATATAATACCTCTGCTCGTTTGAGAAGGGATTGGTGAGAAGTGATACTCACTTTCTGACTTAAGTTTCAACTTTTTCCAGATTCATTAAAAAACAAATCGTGGGTTGATTACAGTTTGCTGTTTAGTTAATCTAAGACTCCATTGTTAACCATATTTCAAAAGACCATTATAATTTTGAGGGATGGAATGGAACCATCTTTGACTTACTTCTCAGTCCTCATATCATCCCACCATTTATTATTATGGTACAATCCGTCTCACTCAACCAAAGCCAAAAACAGAGAAGAGTTTCATTAAGCAATTGAAAATGGAGTTACTCTGCCATCAATCACTTGGTTCACTGTTGAGTCTGGCCATTCGTGTTGTCATGTGTCATTTCTTCATTTCTTGTTATATTTAATATTGTTTCTTTAAGGATTGAACCAAAAAAAAAAATTGTTTTTTAGGTTGTTTTGGATGATAGGTTTAATTTGTATGCTACAGATTGAGATGGCTTCTTTGTTCGAGCATCATTTGAAGTAATGCTTGTGTCATCCTGGCAACGAGTTGAAAGAATTTCTATAGTTCAGGGATGGTGAATAAAATATCTGCAAGTTCATTGATTGTTGTTGTAATAATAAAGAAACGATTCGGGCACAGCTTCGGAATAGTAAGAAATGAGATAGGCTAGCTTACTATCTTCATAGATCAGAGCCCTGTAGAAATTTTCCGGAATAGTTTGTTATTCCTTTTCAACCGTCAAACATTTTCTTTTGGTTTTGTAGTAGCATCTTCCCATTTTATGATGCATAATCAAATCAGGTATTTTCTTCCCCTATGTAATGGAAGGAGTTTGAAAAATGAACCGATATTATTTTGGATGATGACGTGGGGAAATATGTTTGTCATGCTAGTCCATTTATATGCCACCCTTTTTGTGGGTTAAAACGCATTCAGCATTTTGAAGTATTTTTTCATGTGCATTTAATACCTTAAATATTGTGGTATATCTAGTGTCTAGTATATTTTTATGTACCATTCAACACCTTGAAGTATTTATTTAGGTGCATCTGAAACTTTAAAATAGTTTTTTGTGCGTCTAACTTAAGGCATAAAAAATATTTGAAAGTGATGGATATATGCCTAAAAATACTTTTAGGTGATAGATGCGTCACAAAATAATACACGGTGCTGGATGAACGTTAATTCTATTTTTAATTATTATTATAAACATATGAATTACAAGATAAGTTCATAGTAAAATATGAATTCCTTACAACCCATATCTAGCTAATTGGTTCTTTCACACCTTGCTTCACTTGGGATGGGTTATTTTTAGAACATATCTGAAATTTAAGTGCTGGGGAAGTTTCATGGCAAATTGATGGACAAATTTTGATGACGTTGGTGTGGATTGCTGATCAATTGGTTTGGTATTTTTGTTTTTTAAATCTTTAGGTGAAACCTATTATGAGTTACCAAGTACAATGACTACTTGGAAAATGTATTAAAGGAAGAGCTTCAGCAAAAATTTTCTTTCCAGTGATATTAATAGCATTTGAGTACACCTTTTTATTATATTGAGATTTTCACATATTTGTGAACCCGAGATATTGTTAGAAATTTTCTTCAAGATTTAATTACATTAGAAAACTTTTATGAAGTGTTTGAAATTTTTGTTACAGAAATATGTTTGTGTGTGGCTACAAAAGAAGGATTTTTGAGTTGTGGTTTGCTAATTTGAAAAGACTTTGACATTTTTATTGGCTTTGCAGAATTTTAATACTTTTAAAGTTGTTCAGTTACTTTCATTCCATGATACTTTCATGATTATTTTTACATAAAAAATTTAGAAAATTGACTCAGGAAGATTTTGTTTAAATAGGGAATTGCATTTGAAAGAAAAATTTAAATAAGGAAAAATGTACGTAATATATCCATATTTGGATCTAGGTCAAACCTCATAAGTTGATCCTTCAAAGATCATGTAAAACATTTAACTAGTTCGGACTACTAAAAAATTTAGAGTACGAATGGGGTGACACAACAGACTAAAAAATTCAACTATCATACTGATGAAGAGGCCCTATATTTTTGTATCAAAAAAAAAAAGAAGAGGAGGCCCTCTATTTTTGTATTAAAAAAAAGAACAAGAGGCCCTCTATTTATTTAAAGAAGAGGGTTGATGTCTTGGGAAGTGAAAATATCCACAACTATCATTAATGAAAGATTCTCTCAATCTGTAAGTTGAATCAGTTAAATAGAATATAAATTAAATATATTTATATTCATCATATAACTAATGATGAATTATTTAAATGATACAAATTAAATAATCAACATTTAATTTATATATTTAAATACATTTTAAATATTTATTTGACTCAGTTGAGTGGGCAATCCATTTTTATTGGTTGTTTTTTTATGAATAAACACTTAATTAATTACTGACTAATATATGGAATAATTTGAATTTTCTGATTTCATTGGATACTCAACTAACTCATGGTTAAGTCAATAATCCGCATTTTTCAAAGTTTAAAAAGTTAAACCAAACATTGAACCAGCTAAGACAATAGTTTAAGAGTTGGTGAGTTAAATTGGAATCAACCTGAAATCAGACTGATTATATTGAAATAATAGAACTAATTAAATTATATTTTATTTTAAAATTAGAATATTAAATTTTTAGAGTTTAATTAAATATCAATTATAAAATCAATTGGAATAAATCAAATTAATTTTATTGGTACTTTTTTGGAATGCACTTGGGACAGTTTGAGAGAAACCGGGAGTACAAGGCATGAGAGGCACTTTGTTGGGGTTTAGGCAATTGCTAAGAGAGCCTATACATCTCAAACATATAGTGGTTACTTCTTGTTCTTTCTTTTGTATCGTTCTTTCTCCATTAGATCATTCTCTATGGAGCAGAAGCTTTTGTTGAATGATATAATTTTAGGTTGAAACCATCAACATACTAAGAAATGGAAAGAAGCTGTGAGCTCATTCTAAACTCTTCCATTGCCACAGACGTTGCCTTGAAGTGCCATGTCACTGTCCACATAATCAATTTTTACCACATCACGACTAACTTGACAATGCCACTTCAGCACTGCAGGAGTATATTTTTCCCCCTTTCAAGCAGATTTAATTTTAGGGACTATGTTTACTGTGAAAGTTATGATCAAGTAACTATAATTAACCAAAAAAATAGCATCTTCAAAGGGAAGGGAGAGAAAGCCCAACTTTATAGGTCATGCCTAAAGTTACAGAAGGTAAAAAAGCCCAAGGAATTCAACCCTTGCCTAAAGCTATTATATGAAGTAATAATAACGGGACAACATAATGCGATCGTTGAACAAAGCATCAAAGTCAATACAAACTTCGCAAAACTAATTTAAAATCCACGATAAAGCCTAGCATGTGAAATTAAAGCAATCCTCTAAAATAGAATTACGGAATACATTAAGCAAAATTGCCAACAGACGACCTGGTAATATTCCCTCTTGAGAGGATATATCAAGATGATTTACTTCCTTCTCTTCTTATTTCCTGGGGCAGAATTCTTGTTGAATCCTCTAAAATCATTAGTGGCATCAGATGTATTCTGCTTTTTCAGCCCCTTCCTGCCTCCAAAACCAAATTTAGAATTCCTAATCTCCCGCTTCTTCTGTTTCTTTCCCTGTCCAAAAGATTGCTTTGCCTTGCCTCCAGACCGGTCACCTGGATAGACGCCGGGCCTTTTCTTGTTTGACCTCTCAAATATTTTTCCATCCTCAAAGTTTAAATCCAGATCAACATCATTGCCGCTCCCAGCAAAACCGCTCTGTTGCCTTTGCTTCCTCCACTTTTTAACAGATTCTATGTCTTCCTTTTTCTGCTTAGCTCTTTCTTTCAATTTCTGGGCTTGAATTTCTTTAGACAATCTTTTGGCTTCTCTGGCCTTTCTTCTCTCTTCAGCCTCTTCCATCTTCCTCTTCTCTGCTAAAA
>JANTPZ010145317.1:0-18682 GCA_025593235.1 Vachellia pachyceras | reverse complement strand
AAGTTAATTCAAGGTTGGGACCTTGAATACATTGGGTTAGAATTTGGTCTGAAAGAAAAGAGAAAAACAGAGAGAGTGAAACTCTGTTTCTTTACGAATAGTAAGGGGGAGTGTGATTCTCCATTGTAAAAGGCTATTGTGCCTGATTAGTTTGATTTAGTGGATTACGAAAGCTCAGAGGTGCTCTGAGGACTGGACGTAGGTTTGAAGGACCGAACCAGGATAAATCTGTTTGTTCATCCTCTCCTTCATCTCTCTGTTTCATTGTTTTTAAATCTGTTTTGAAACTAAAATTTTTATATAGACCAATTCACCCCCCTCTTGGTCTTTTCCTGCACTAACAAAAAGATTTAATTGTTATTTAGAAATAATACTTATAGTTAGTATAATTTGTTTGGTAGTTGTGTGAATTAAAAAAACAATATATATAGGCAAAAGGCCACGTACAGGGACTAGGTAGCTTAGTAACAAAAATATATATATATATATAAAAGGAGAAGGGTGGCTGTATACATATATGTATATTATTAAAGAAAAACAAAAAAAATGAATAAAAATAATAATAAAAGGGAAAGGGGCTGCAACTTATATATATATATATTGCACTCACATAGCCATTAGGTTTCTATTAGGTCTCCAGCGTCCTCTTCCCTTCCCCTTTCCTCTCTCGTGCCGTCATTGCTCTTCTTGTACGTAAGAGTTTGTTTCGAGATCAATTAGATGAAAATTTAAGATTAGGGTTTGAGATGAATATTGAGTTTTGTCAAGAACTGTCCAATGAAAGAATAACTTGATTGTAGTTGGTGCTTTGTGACTTGAGCTTTCAAAAATTTTGGAGTTGAGGTAACTGATGTTAATTCATTTTATATGCTTTGCATGGATTGTAAGGTATTTTCGATACCTTAATTATGTATTACGAATCTTATCTCTATTTTTATATGTTCAATTTTAGTGAAGTGGGAAGTATTTTCTTTATATATATAAATGATTGGTTTTGCTTAGAGATACGTTTGATGAGCTATTCATAATTTATCTTTATCCATAAAATATTGTGAATTTGTGCATTTGTGGGGAATTGACATATTAGGTGTATGGAAGTAGCTGGATGATCTTGTGATGATGGGACTTGTGTAATGTATTGTGAATTTATCCGCGATTGCCCCACTACTGATCATAGTGGTTGGCTGTATTGTTACTCACACTCAGGTGGGGAGTCGGCCTAGACCCAGGAGGGAGGCCAGGATTTATTGTGACTCACACGCAAGTGGGGAGTCGGCCTAGACCCAGGAGGGAGGCTAGGATTTATTGTGACTCACACGTAAGTGGGGAGTCGTGATGGAGTGATATGGAGGAGTAGGTTGGAGGGATCACTTGTGCATTCTGATTGTATTGAATGGAAAACATTATTTTGTTTGAATATCGTATATTAGCACTACTTCACTGACTTATAATCCCGTACTGTATATTCTGTGAATTGATTATTAGTTACTGAGACTTTATGTCTCACCCTATCGATGTATATTTTTTCAGGAGAGGAACTTAATGGTTCGAGGCGTGAAGGGAAGGAGCTAACAGTTTGATAGTAGCTATCATTGTAGGTTTAATAAGGAGAAATGTATATTGCCAAACTTATAGGGCTTTCATAATTTGATTCTACCTTTATGGTTATTTTGTGAAATTATACCCATTAATAAATTGTCTTGTGATATGTGTGAGATATTAAGTATTGATTTGAGAAATATGACTGGACTTCCATTGTTAATAGGATTATTAATAACTGTTTGGTTTTTGTGACTTATGATGGTGACTTGTGGGCGAGTTTTGTACCCTGGATCGATGTGATAATGTGATATTGTGAAAGGTTTGTGTGCTGGGTGTCTCAACCAACACTTTTGTACTCTGAACCTTGAGGATTTAATAACTAATTATATTTAATGTGTGGTTTCTTTGGAATTACAAATGGTTTCAGAATAGATTACGAGTTACGTAACTCATTTTGAATAAAATATATGGTTAAATTGTTTAGGGGGTTACAATAAACCCTAAACCCTAAGCCCTAACCCCCTAACCCTAACCCACAAACCCGAAACCCCAAACCCCAACCCCAAACCCCAAACCTGAACCCCGAACCAAACCCCAACCCTAAACCCGAACCCAAACCCCAAACCCCAACCCCAAACCCCAAACCCCAAACCCTAACCCCAAACCCTAAACCCACTGATAAGCTGTGCTATATCCAGAAGTTATAAGGCGGAGCAGGTGGAGGGGGGTTAATTGCTTTTGATAGATATTATGTTATTGAATTATTATTATACTGACAAACATGCTTCTCTGACTTGCATTCCTATCCTGCATATGTTATAAATTGATTTTGGTTACTGAGACTTTATGTCTCATCCCGTTGTTATTATTTTTCAGGCAAGACCTCTAATTCTAATAGAGGTTGAGGGAAGCAGTCAGAGGCGTAATTATTAAGCCTTGTAGGCTCTTTTTGGTATTGGTATTGTATTGAATTTTATATTACCATATAGGACCCATTATTTCACATATATATATCATGATGCACTATATTTTAGGGATGATTTACAAGGAGAACTTGTGGGCACTGTGTTATTGATTCGTTATGAGTGTCAAGCGAATTGGATTTGATGTGCCAATTTGTGGACGGATCTTGTGTCAAGGATTCGAGGTGCTTTACTAAAGGAAATTGCTTTCGCTTGACTCAGCCATGATTTAGTTATTTTGGTTAAATTATTGTGGTATAAATTTCATTCTTTTCACAAAGCCTGAAACCCAAAGCCCCAAGCCCCATACCCTAAGCTGCAAACCCAACTCTAATCTTTAAGACCGAAACCCAGCCCCGAAAGCCCAACACTAAACCATAAACCCTAAGCCCACCCTAAACCCTATATGTATACTTAATGTTAGAGAAGATTGTGTTCAAATGATTGTGTAAATTGTCTTTTCTAATACACGTCTGTATATAAAAGATAAAGGGTTAAAAAAGGAACTATGCCCTTAATTTGCAATATAGTACACACTTTTTTGGAGTAAAAATATTTCTATTTTAACATCACTCATGCCCCACTTGTATAAGCAAGCATCAAATTATGTTCTTGGGATTGCTTTGACAAAACAAAACATCAGTTGGATTTAAGTGTAGTACATTCTCTCTTTTCTCCTATGCCCTTAGTTTGCCGTCCCAAATTGACTACATAATCAGTGAACACAGAAGAACAAGTTCCTTACAAGTCCACACATTGCGATGTTTACTCACATCCCATGAGCTTTAATAAAACCCTCCAATATCTCATACAGGAAGGGTTTGTGTGTATTGCTTGAAGAACCCATCTTCGAATACTCTTGAAGGACATTCCGCTGGATTGAGTGTTAGACATAACTTCTGACAGCTTTGCAAGCAGATGCATTTGAAATAAGAGCTCTGCAGGTCTCAGTTCTGAGAGATATAGCAAATACTCACCATTAGTCAACAATCAGCCGTGAATATTTATTTATGAAGAAATAACATTATTGATGTAGAATAACAATAAAAAGAGGGAAGAGGGAGAATGAAGAGGGCGATACACGCAGGAAAATAGGTAGGGAGGAGTTGGAAGGAAAACTCATGCAAAATTTGTGATGTCAACTGGTCGACAATTCAGTCAGAACCTATTCTACTACAGGTCTCCCCATAGGGAGCACAAAACATGAAACGAAAATAAAGTCAAAGTAACAAATCCAAGAGCCAGAAAAATATCTTTAACCCCTAATTTACAATCTATAAATATTTAACATTTTTCATAAACTCACTTCCATTCTCCAACTATTGTACAAATTTCGACAAGACGGATCAGTTTTAAAATCTCAAAGCATTCTTATTCAACCTTCCAGTGATATAATTAGGTTTTGATCAGAACAAATGTCATAGCCTGGTTAATTTTCCTTGTATTAGCTAGCAACTGGTCTTTTAAGGACTACAACAATCTGCTACACAGATCAAGGAACCAAAATAATGCAAGTATTTATAATTCTAATTATTTATTTACATACAACGGAATCTCCTCATATCTGTATAGAATGCTTGCTATTTTATGACAGCATGGAAATCAAACCTGGGGGCCACGAATGCCATTCAAAGCCAAGGTTTCTGACCCAATTCTCTTTAGAACCAAGGCTACCTTCTGCTTGAGCAAGCAATAGGCTAGCAAGAGGTAAGGGAATCATTGAATGTTCATGAACTTTGGCAAGGCTCTTTGCAGCACGGGATAAAAACAAAGAGCCATAGCACTGCCTGCCAAGCCCCATACAAATAGCACCTACACCAATGAACAGAACAGAGATAGAAATCCCTCTAGTAATGTATGGAAAACAGAATGAGAGAGAACGGAAGATGGGGGAAGCAAGAGCAGGGGACAGAAATGACTAGCAACCAAATGCATATCATGAAAAAAGAGATAAACTTATTTGAAGAGTAGGCCTGATAAAAAGAAAACAAAGCATTTACCCAATACCAAAGAAGTGTCTGGAAATAATATGTAAAACATGATGGTAATATTCATACATGAGCTGCATTGTGGCATATTATAGATACACAAAAATGAGCTGCATTGTGGGACTTTGTAGATTTTATAGACATCGCAGATGCCCATCAAGTACCAGAAAATCAATCCACTCTACAACCAAAGTTTGGTGAAATTTTCCAAAACAAGGATACAAATGGAGCTGTTTCTAAGGAAGACTGGGGTACATGTGGACGAGTTCTAAGGGATTCCAACAGTAACTCGGTTTACAGGTTCTGTTGTGAAGTAGGTGGAGTTCCTCCTGCTATAGCTGAAATTATTGGTAATGGATGGTAGGGTTTAGGGTCAAAAATACCCACAAAGTATTTTGCAAGCAGTTGTTACCATTATAAACTCATGTATGGTGCAATTTTGTCCATCAGCTCTAAAAAAATCCAAAAAAAAACCCAGCCAATAACATATGACAGACATCCATCAGCTAAGGATGTGGGTCCCACATGTTGTGCCACATGTAAACGGGTTTGGTGCAAAAAATACACACGAATGTAACAAATGTTGAAATTTTATTCGACTTGAAGTGAAAAAGTGAATGTGCATTGTTTAAAAATTGTTCTAGCGGACAAAAACCTTAGGGACAACATTTTATTGTGCAACACATCATAGCCATACAAACATTGCTTGATTTAGAACCCATTTAGAAACTACCTTGACTTCCTATATTATCTCCTCTTAGCTGCCAAGGTTAGTTAGAAACCCCCTGCAGTCGTCAAGCTCACCACTACCCTCAATTCTCTCTCCTAAGGGGTCAAACACATCAGATGGGTCAATGGAAAAAAGCAAGAATGAAAGACTCGGGAGTCGGCAACACTTCTCTAAAGGTTTTATTGCACAGGGGAAAAAGGTAAAACTTCTAGCAAAACATTAGATAACAAATACAAACCATGACATAAATAGAGGCAGCTTTCAGAATCCACCAACAAAGAAGCCTGTGCCACAAGCTCTTCTGCTGAGAGTAAATCCCCATTCTGCAAGGAAATTAAGCCTCTCACCAGGTTATATACAGTCATCCACATTTTCCACAAATCTCCTCCCTTTTTAACACTCTGCTCAAAGTTCAAGTCTATAGCATGGGAGTTGATTTGCAGCTGATATCGAGATTCCACTAGCTTCAGACAAATCCAGCCAATATGACAATCTGTTCTAAGCTCCAAGCACCTTGTGTACTCTTTCTGGAGATTAAGAAGATCATCTTTCATGGCATAAGCACGACACAACAGTATGTGTGCAAAAAATAAATAATCATCAGG
The DNA here is from genome assembly GCA_025593235.1 of Vachellia pachyceras. Taxonomy (NCBI): domain Eukaryota; kingdom Viridiplantae; phylum Streptophyta; class Magnoliopsida; order Fabales; family Fabaceae; genus Vachellia; species Vachellia pachyceras. The sequence goes on along the minus strand of JANTPZ010145317.1, from coordinate 12,855 downwards.
AAGCACAATTGCAGCAGCCCTTTTAGCATGGGTGATACAGGCAACTTGGTCCCCACATCGTAAACTAATCTCAGAAGCACAGAGTAGAAGTTGGAACCGTTGATATTGGTAAGACACTTCTGCCTTACAATATAAATCGTTAGAAAGAGCCACAAAAATTAGACGATTAATTATAACACAAAGATGATGAGGAAAATTCTCTTCACGTGCCCTCTGAAGATAGTTAAGAACAAGCAAGTACCGAGCATTGTGATTCCATGGTTTTTGATGAAAGCATCTGTGATTTTGCGGATAAAAAGTGAGATGAATATCATGTTGAAGGAATAAAATAATGAAAAGATAGCCTAAAATAACTGCACAAGATTAGCTTCGAAAATATTTGATTGAGGATTTTAAAAATATATAATGCATAGTTACATGCTAAACCATTGGGGTGAAAAAGTAATGACAGTACTTCTGCAGGTAGCTGATAGATTTCAGTTTATTATGATACTGCTTTGCACAGGTTGGAAAAGTAAGCTTTGAATTGTTGTTTCCAATGCTGTAGCAAGATATTGCTCCAGCACCATGAATATCTGATGCTATCTTAAAACCTTCTTGATTTGGAAGGTCAGGAGGGTCCGGCTTGCAACACCTTATTGCTATGTGACAATTGTTTACCTCCTTACAGAATAGCAAGAGATAACCAAGTAACTTCCTGTTGTCCATAAAAACTTGCAGGAGGGAAGATGTTATCATGTTAGCAAAACATTGTTAACAAAGATGACAGGGAAAAAAAAAAAGCATGGTGGAAGAAAGAGAACAAGAATTAATTGTAGATAATTGGACGTAGGTTATGTGAGTACCTAAGTGGGATGAGGAACCCTACCCCAAAAGCTAGCCATTGAGGTGGGAGAACCAACCTACCCAAATACCCCACTTAGCATCTCATTCTACTCAATGTAGGACTTAACATCCCATACTAACCAATTCTCCATCAATTTCTAGAGAGGTCGTGAACCTGGCTTTGATACAAATTGATGGGTAGCTAAGTGAGATAGAGAACCTACTCCAAAAGCTAGCTATTGAGGTGGAAGAACCAACCCACTTAAATACCCCATTGGCATTCCATTCTACTAAATGTGGGAATTGGTATCCTATACTACCAAGTCTCCATCATTATATTAATTTATAGCAAGAACTAATCGGAATCTTCATAATGATAACATTTCTCTACGGCATCAAAACAACTATTAATCATTTATAACTTAGATGACCATTAGCAATTGGACCAAGAGTGTCATAGGCTCATGAGAGAAGAATGATGAGGGAGCACAACAATGTTACTAAAGGTTCAAGCAATTTGCCCACGTTCAAGCAAGAATCCAAAACCACCGCCCCACAATTGACCATCCTTTCTATTACTCACCCATTCATACCTATGTCATCAACTGTTAAGTTTCTCGGAATTGAGGCTGCGATAAACAATTATTGCATCTGCTTGAGTCAGAAACATTAATGGGCCAGGAGAAGTATGGAATAAGAATATCAGTCATGAGCCTCGTTAGCTGCTAAATTAGCATGATTTCAGTCATTATTTGATGAGTTGGGATGTCCGTTGCAGCAAACATAATCAGATTGCAAGGGCTTTAGCAGCTAATTCATCGAACATTATTGTACAAAACACAAAGAACTCCATGTACACTGAGAGAGAGGGTGCTAGCTAAGATGCTTGCTATTTATTATATACCCACCTCTGAATAGCTGGCCAATCTTTTCACCAAGGCTAAACTAGGAGTAAATTCCATATCCTCCAGTTTGACAAGTAGCGTCAAAATACGAGTATGGTAAAGGGCATTAAAGTAGTTGAATTGTTAGTTTTGTGTAGATTGTATTTGGCATGTGTTTGTTATTCTTTATTCTGTCCATCACTGTGGTAGTACTAGTATATAACAGAATTTGTGTTATGTAATTACTATAATGGAATAACATGGAATAACCAGCTACTCACTCTTGACTAAGACACTCTCCCAACTCTTTTCTTTGTTTTCTCTGTTATCTTTCTAGGACACCATAAACTTGAAGCCACACCAATCTCTCATGCAACAACTTTACCTACAATTGAGGACAACAAAGATACTCTGGAGCTATGGCATCAGACTCGGCCATCATACTTCAGATAGTGAAGTAGGGCATAGCCTCGTAGGGCATGTTGAAGACTCTGTACGGCCTCAGTCCATTTCTTTTGATAGACCTGTTTAATTTTAAATTTAAATTACGACTAAATGACGATGTAACAGTAATTGCGTCCAAATTAATTGAAGAGAGAGGAAGAATTCAGAAGAAGAAACCTGCAAGTAACCCAGTCTGCGGAAAGCCCAGAAAGCCTTCGGTGACTTTTCAGAAACTTCGCGGCATATTGCCACCTCCAAATTCTCTTTTCCTCCTTCGTCAAGCAAATTGCATAAAACTTCCTGATATGAAAATTAGTACAATATGAGTTGGAATTAATTATTTGTCTTCCCATTTAATAACATTAAAGATACTAGCCTCTTACCCCAGAGTCAGAATCATCGGGATTGAGCATAACAGCTCTCTGGTAACACTTAAGGGCTCTCTGAGCATTGCCAGAAACGCCGCGATAATAATGGCCCAGATATTTGAAAGCGTCTCCATTCTCGGGGTTCAACTTGGCCGATATTAGAAAATGTTCAGCAGCATTTTCCTTGGTTTCCTTCGCTTTTCCTTTTTCCCACAAAAATATGCCCTGTGATTACATGTCATCGTGCAAGTACAGTTGAATTAACAGCATGATGGAGATCATTAAACAAGGAAGTAAGAGAATAAATGCACACCATTTCAAGATGGAGCGAGGCATCATCCGGGTGAGCATCTAAGGACTCCTGCAAGCGCCTAATGAGGACGTCCTCATTATCACGTTCTGCCACTTCTTCCTGAAACAATACAAGGGACAATCCAGGATTGTAGTCAATACGCAAAAAAGCAAATACATCCAACTTAAATGAGAATAGGCAAGAGATCCGGACAAGACCCCGATGCGCGTTTGGGAATGCATAGAAGCGTCTGACAGCAAGGTTTGACACCCTAACTGGAGCAACGATACAATCTCGTCGTGGCGTTTTCCAGGTCAAGTATGAATTTGGGGGGAATAAATTAAGGAAATTTAGTTCTACGTGTCAGATAAATAAGTTATTTAAGGAATAATTTGATAGATAAAAAAATTTAATAAGATGTGCGATTGAAAATGATGTGTTTCGAAAATGCCTTCTTCGCCAAAGTATCTCTCATCGGACAATAGTTATCCTGTTGAGGAGATGTCACCATCACCTTCTCCCCCTTTGGTTCAGAAGGAGCTTGCTTTGCAGAGTATGACCGAAGGTATCAAGTCACACAAAATTTTAATTGGAAGAATGACCTATGCCTATAAGGAAGCCAGCCAAAGCAATGACTGATATTTTTCTCGATCTTTTTAGAGGGTCAAATAACCGAGTTCAACCTAGTTCTGTACAAAGTGTTCCAGTTCAAGCTGGGTGCACATCTCCGGGATCTGATCATTCACCTCCTAGTTTGAATTCAGATGCTCAGGTAATTTGGAATTTCAAGGCCTAGTTGTTAGAATAAAATATTTTTCATTCTGTTTTGTCTTTTATCTATACAAGTGCAGCTTAGCCAACTAATCTTTTGGGAATTGATTTCTCTGATATTCCAACAGGGTCGCACTGGTCGAATAATGTTCAAACTATTTGATAAGGATCCTAGTCATTTCCCCAGAACACTGCGAACTCAGGTGAGAATATCAAGGCTCTGTCCTTTAAATTTTGTTGTTATGTTCTTTTTACTGGACTTGTAAGTTAATATCCATTCTTAAAATTGATCATGTTAATAATTTTGTTTTCTAGATTTACTATTGGCTATCTAATAGCCCATTAGAGATCTAGAGCTACATAAGACCCGGCTGTGTGATCCTATCAGTCTATGTTTCAATGTCTTCTGCTGCCTGGGAGCATGTGAGTGAATTGCTGTCATGCTTGCAACTTTCTGATATAACTTGTTCATCACTCACGTGATATATTGTGTTTTGCAGCTAGAAGAAAATTCTATTCAGAATGTTCATTCTTTAATTCAAAATTCTGATTCTAAATTTTGGGGAAATGGGAGGTTTCTAGTTCATGCTGGCAGTCAATTAGCGTTATATAAAGATGGTGAGTTCTGTGATTGACGGTGGTCTCTCATTTTGTTTTAGATTGCATATATCCATACGTTTTATTTTGGCTTATATCTAAACCATTTTCAAAATACTAGATGCACTTTCCTGTATGGATTGCCCTAATCCGAGGATGGAATAACATCTCTTTGAACTGGCATTCCAGGAAAGATACGCATATGCAGAAGATGGAGAACTTGGAGGTCCCAGAGTTGATATCTGTCTCCCCTTTGGCAATTGTTGGGAACCAAGTCAGTACTAATTTTTCCTTTTCTTGATGTTATCTAAAGCTTCTTATTGTTTTTCTTTTCGTAAACCTTTGTTCCTTGATTGTGTAGGATTCATTGCACAAGTACGAGATGTTACACATCAGAGGAAGTTGTAGGGCCTGTTTATTCGGGTATGACCTATGATGAGATAAAATTGGGTGGATTTAAAGTACACAATGCATCTCCAGGTGTTCTTGGTCGCTGTCTCATTGAGGTAGGTCTCATACAGAAATTTTGAGTGAGCATACATATTGTACTAGTCTCGTAATTTTTAGTGAATATAATAGGTATACCTTTAATGGATGTTGCTGATAATTATAAATAGGTTGAGAATGGTTGCAAGGGTAACAGTTTTCCGGTGATAATAGCTTATGCAACTATTTGTAAGGAGTTACGGTTACTTGAGTCTGAGTTTGTTAAGGAGCCGAAACTAAGTGATGCCATTGCTGAAGAGAGCACTCTTGAATTTGCGAGGACCGGGTCAAGGGAGGAGGCTGTGCACTTTTTAAATGAGTTTGGCTGGCTATTCCAAAGGAAAAGATTCTCATATGCACGAGGTTCCAGTTTTTTTCACTTGAGAGATTCAAATTTTTGCTCACATTTTCTGTGGAAAGAAACTGTTTGATGTTAGTTAAAACCCTGATGGATATGCTGGTTGAGGAACACTTGGAAGGGGAGTGGTTGTCAAAGGGATCATTGGAGATGCTGAATGCGATTCAACTATTAAACCGGGCTGTGAAAAGAAGGTGTACAAAAATGGTTGACTTGTTCGCTATTTCATACCTAGCAAAAATGACATATCCAGGGAATATGTTTTTCCACCAAATCTTGAGGGACCTGCGGGTATTACACCCTTGCATTTGGCTGCTTGCACATCAGGTTCTGAGGGTGTAGTTGACTCTCTGACAAATGATCCGCTAGAGGTAACTTTTCCCTAATTCTAGATTGAGGTTTTCATAGGACTTTGTCTTATTAATTTCAGTTTATATACTTCGTTCCCCTAAAAGCGAGCTTGTAAAATTAGTTATTTTGGGTAAAGATCCCTTGTTTCTTTTCTAGATTGCGTTGGAACTCAATTTTTCTTCTGTAGACTTCTATTTTGAATGTGTTTAAATTTGAAGTTCCCAAAACTTTTGGAATTGGCATGTTTCTTTGAGGAGTGGCTTGCTTGGTTTTGGCCCATACCATTTAAAGATTGTGTGGTCCCAGAATGTTGCTCTGTTCATCGTCTGCGAATTATATTATTCTATCCTTGTTCACTGGACTTAATTTACAACCAAATGCACTATTATTCATTTTAGCAGTGTTGGATGAGCGTTCTTAGAACTGCCTGTATGCTTCACCTTGGAGCTTATGCTCTTGTTTTTGCAGATTGGATTGAAGAGCTGGGAGTGTCTTGCGGATGCAAATGGGCAAACTCCTGATGCCTATGCTATGATGAGAAATAATCACTCTTGTAACATGTCGGTTGCTCGTAAAATTGCCGACAGAGAAAAATACCAAGTTTCAGTAACAATTGAGACCGAGATAAAGAAACCGTTGGTCAGTGTTCAGCATAAAACAAGTCCAAGCAACGAAGTGGGACAAGGTCGGAGATCTTGTGCTAAGTGTGCAGTTGCAGCGATGCACTACAACAGGAGAGTTCACAGGGACTGCTTCACCGTCCTTACGTTCATTCAGTTTTTGCTATTTGCTGCGGTCTGCATATGTGTTTGTTTATTCTTCCGTGGAGCCCCTCAAATAGTTCAGTTGCACCCTTCAGGTGGGAAAATTTGGACTATGGCACAGTATAGTGCTATTGGTAAATCAGATTGAGATGAAAGGAATGAAAGTAAGGCATAAAGTAGGGAAAGGTTCCGGGTCGATTCGTTCTTTCCCATATGGCTAAACTGCTTGGATGATCCGCAAGAATTGGGGAGCTTAAGGTGGTCCGTGGACGGTGTCCTCAATGCTACGTGTTTTCCTTTTATGCCGGAGTTTCAGGACCATATAGGCCTCAATATTCATGCAATGTTGGATTTTCAAGAATTTTTAAATAAAAACTCAGCAGTTGAGGCCATGTAGCTCGTGACTACGATAGCTTACGTTGGAGAGGGGAAATTGCCGCTGGCACAGGCAATCATGAGAGTAACTAGCGTTCGGGATGAAATTACACAATCTGATGACAATTGAGTGGAAGAAATGATGGCCTCCCAGCGGTTGGACCGGGTGGAGTGTCTCGTGCTTTATTTCTCCTTAGAATTTTTTTTTGCCGATATTTCTCCTTAGAATTTATTTGTTATACTTGAAATTATTAGTCCAGGGTGAGCAGCATGCATTTCATTATTGCAAAGTTGATATGAGGTGTGGATCAAAAAGGAAAAAGGAAGAGAGAAGAAAATTGATATGAGGTTGATGTTCATATAGCCAGACCAAATGATACTTAAATGATGGATTTTCGACTTTATGTATAGTTCAATCCTATGTAAGTACTTTTTAAGAGTTTAAAGCTATCAAGTCACCTAAACATCTTTTGGCCCAAGAAAAAAGTACTTCTCTGAGTATTTGTATAATTCGAAGTTTTGTTTTGATTTAATGCAATATAGAAGAAAAAGAAAAAGTAAGTGTTTCCAAATCAAAAATATTTCTTTTATTCTTGTGAAGGAGCTTGAAAAGGATAATGGAAAAGAGAAAAATTCACTCATTAATGTATTAACTTTATACGCATATGGTGCCAACCATGTAATGAGAAAATAAAATAATATTAGATACAATTCTTTAAATCACATCATTATTAATAAAACACTGCAACTCTCCTAGCTATTATGAAAAAAGTAAAAATATTTCACATAAATTAAATTAATATTTATTTCACATAAATAAAACTTATATTTAAAAGAGATATTTTTATATCTCAATCAATGACTTTAATAAAGCACTATAAAGGATAACGTGGGAGTAATATGGAAGGGAGGAGATGGGCATCAATCCTCTTTTTCAATTCAAATATTTGATAATACATCACCGAAAAATATTTGATAATATAATTTTAAACTTTCTAAAAGGCTGATCTCAGCGACATGCAGTTAAAAATGAGAAGACGAAGAAGATGGGTGAGGCGGGTGAAGAGGATGGTTGCCTCGGGAGATGTTTTGGACGAGGACTTCCCCCATTCCCTCGCCAAGACCCTCAATCAAGCCTCCGATGAACTCAACAACGACCTGTGAAGCGAGGCGGGCTGCTGTGCCTAGCACACTACTCTTCTCGGGGCTCTTGATTCCATTGGCTTGCAGACCATTCACCATATTTTTGGCACACACTGCATGCAAATGATAATCGCATACGGTACAGTGGTACACTCGCCCCGATCTTCTCCTCTTGCATTCGCCGCACGCAAAACCACCTCCAGAGTCGCCGTTTGAGGTGGCGGCGGCAGGTAGGAGTTTTAAGGTGTGAGGATGGCCCGAGAACTCGATCTCCGTGGAGAGCATAGCACAGCAGGGATGCATCTGAAACCCACACGCACTGCATGTGAACGCATAACCCTTGCTCTGTTTCCCACACACATCGCATTTCGATTTCGTGATTCCTCCTTTCACTGATGAATATAATAACGACGACGATGATAAATAAGATAATTAAAGAGAATGAATTGAGAATTGATTCAATTAGCTAGCTACCTGGTTTTGAATGGAACAAGATGAGATGGTGGGAGTGGAAGGGATGGGCCTTGAGGGCAGGAGGAGCCAAAGCACAGAAGTCGTGCACCTGAAAATCACATTGTTGACAAGCGAACCTCTTGCCCGATCCGTACTCCTTGCAGCCTGCACACGTGTACAGCTCAGGCTGCTCCAGCTGCACCAGAGGGTGCTGTGGGTGACTGAAGCTCACTATTTCTTCTCCAAATATTGCTTCCGGGGATGTCGGGAATTCCACCCTCTCCCCTGCTCTTCTCGCCACTAAATGTTTGCCCGGTGATGACGCCAACGCCGACGACGATTTCTTCACCACCAATGTTGTCGCCTTCTTGATCACTGCTGTTTTTTGGCTCTTCATACTCTTCCTGCTACTTGACATCTCTCTCTCTCTCTTACATTCCTTGCACCAAATTGCCGAACACTGATGCCCAATATATTAGGCGACGAAATTCCCTGTTCATAGACCCCGCCCACCCATCCATCAAAATTAAGATTCTCCTATTATCTTTCTTTTTTGTTAATCATAAAATGATTTGCGTATGCCTCTTGAGAAGCCAGCATGGGAAAAATTATGTAGGACCCTGTGTTTGGTTTTGATTCTCAATCATTTCAAATATCAACCAAACATGGAGTTGCAAGAAATAAAGAGATGCTGTGGCCACCGAAGTCAAGGTTTCTTTTGTGTGTAAGCTTTTATATTTTTCATCCACACAACACATGGGAATTCTGACATACGATTGGAAGAGCCTGAACACACAGATACATGCTTTTGGCAATGAAAGATGTTCCACTTTTTAATAATAAATGTTGCAAATATAATATGTGATGTTACTTAGTTAAATTGGTTAAAAACATTAGATAAATAAGCTCTATAAGTATAGAGTTTTCACCGATATATATTAGTATTGTGATTAGTACGTAGGGATGTGGAATCTCCATCAATATAAAAAAAATGATAATGAGTCTTTTTTAAAGGAAAATTAATGTAAATCTTCTTATAAGAGTTTAGTGTTTAGTAATCTCCTTAGAAGGGTATATTCTAAACAATAATTTGTGATTATTGAAATTCTTAATTTGCTTAACAATCAATATATAAATAGCCTTTCTTTCTCCGTGAAATTTCATTTTTTTGGTGAGTTGGCGGGCAAATATATCTTGCCAAAGCCAAGTAATGGATGCGCTTTTTTTTTTTTTCAATCCCTTGACTAAGTGTCACAGATGCCCAATTATTTGTTTGTGTAATGTAAGTGATTCCCGTTGTATACTTTGCTTTATTCTATTTTAACGTCAAGAAACACACAAATCATACTTCAGAAGGGAAAGGAAAGATACTCTTTAATCTTTAAGACTTTTAGCTCCTCTTACATGCCCCTTTTCCTATTTCCACGATATACTTCTGTCACTTTTCGTTAATTAGCCAGCAAATGAAACTAATGGATAAGGAGATATATGCTAATCATACGCAACCCCCCCCCGGGGGGCTCTAATCTTCACAAGGAAATCCCTATCCATTGGTTTTCTTCAGATTTCTAGTCTCATACGTCGTCTTTAATCTGCCAACACGCAAAGCGAGTTGAGTCAGTCATGCCATGCGAAGGACTAGACATCTTAGGGCAGGAAACGACTAGATGAGATAGCCATGGTAGAATGTGAGTAGAGATTTCTGGGATTCAAATTATGAAGTGGTTTTATATTAAGAAGCAAAGGTAGTATAAAAAAACCACTAAATTTTGAATGAACTAATCAGTCTACATTTAAAGGATAGATTTGATTTTATGCTATTATATCATAAAAACTAGATTATAAGACTTCATAAATTACATGATGGCAATTTATTATTTTTTAAATGACATGGGATGTGTGAAAGAATTGACAACGTAAAAACAGTTACAATAATTATAATAACAGGAAGGTTGACAGTCAAAACTCAGAACAATAAATGTTAGAATCCTTACTTTAAACATTTAAATGTTAAGGGAACTTTTCTATAAAAGTGGCCAATCTGCATTTATTCCTCTCTGGTAGAGTTGTTGTAATTGCAGGGTTCCAACTTCTTCCAGCTGATTTCTTATGGCTCCTCCACAGCTGCTATATTTTTAGATGATGACATAACTCCATCAACACTCAGTTTGACCCAATTAGTACGGGGTGCAGTGCAATTCAGTGGATCTTACATTACAGGCAAAATTGTATCTGCAGATAAATCATTCACTTGAACAGATGACTTCTAGCTCTGCAGAATCAAATGGCAACAGAACTGAAAGGCCCAAGTCCTGGTCTTTTGAGGTACAAGGGTCTTACACAATATGCTCGAATGATTGATACAGGAAGAAGGCCTTTTCGAGCAATCCGCTGCTCTAAATTAAGATAGGCACAAAATGTGCAACATAAATTAATAATCTGATAATTAAGTATTTATAACTCTATATACACCAAATTGACAATACTTCCAGCAGCTCGCGTTGATTGGATCGGAAAAGAAAGGGTCAACTCGAGTATTATAATTTGGTTTAATTTATGGAAGGTTTGATGGCAATACTTCTAGCAGTTGGCGTAGACTGGATTGGAAAAGGAAGGATCAACTCGAGTATTATCATTTGGTTTAATTTATGGAAGGTTTGATGACTTAGTCCATTTGGCAACCATTATACGGGCTGATAAGTGCGTTAAACAGTGTCAGAAGTTCGATTGATGTCCTGTTGATGGTCCGTTTGGCAAGGCTCATGGCGGTAAGTGGCTTCTGGGCAAAAGTAACTTCTGTGAAGAAGCAAGAAAGAGCAGCTTCTTCCTAACGCTGCAGCTCGTCTCGACCTACCCTTCTCTGACCGTACTGAGATTCCCTTCATCTGCAATTAATTCGACTTGCATTTCACCATAGGTGGCTTACTGAAGAAAACCGATGATGCAGTTGCCAAGTCTGGAAATCTGAAAACATACTTTACCACCCTGTGTTTGGATTATCTGATCATTACTCTCCCTGTTGCGTCGTTTGGCACTGTAAGTGTTCATCAGTTGTAACTACCCTGTGTTTGGATTATCTGACCATTTATCGTCGGTGACCCTTCTTCTAGTCTCATTCTCTGCGATATAGGCCTCTCTCATAAGCAATTCTCTTTCTCCCTGTTTGAAGATCCCCCCATTTGCAGATCGCAAGGTACAATTCCCTTCTCCATCTGTTTTTAAATTTTTTAGGCTTGTGAGTAAGGTTTTAAGCTCTGAGTTTTCTGGTTTGGAATCTTTCCTTCTTATTTACTTGCATGCCAAAGCTACTGGGTTACTTTTTTTTTTTTCCTTCTCTGTTTGTGTTTTTGAAGTTTGAGGCTAGTGAGCTGCATTTTCATTTGTAGTTTTGTTATTGTGCTTGTTTTTATGTTTTTGAAGTTATTATGCTTGTTCTAAAATATAGCAGAGGCTAAGAATAAATCTAAGTATCCTTATCTTAGAAAATTTTCCCCCATAAACCCGTATCAGCTTTGAGATATTCACAACGACCAAAGACACTGGCATACATTCTCCGCTTCTTGTGAAAGGTATTGAGAAATCAAGCACAGGTCCAAATCATAACAAGTTGTATCTGGATATTGTTGATGAGAGATGGGCAAACGAAATGGGCCAAATGGACATGATTGTGCTGTCTATTGGACATTGGTTCCTACATCCTGCGGTCTACTACGAGGTTGATTCAGTCTTAGGTTGCCATTACTGTCCTGGTCTGAACCACACTTCTATGATGTTTCAAGAAAGGCCTTAAGAACTGCCTTTGACAGCATCATGGAGAAGAACTCAGCAAAAGGGGAAGCCATTGATGTTACAGTAACAACATTTTCACCTTCACATTTTGAAGGTGAGTGGGATAAAGCAGGTGCTTGTCCAAAGACTAAGCCTTCCAGGAAAGGAGAGAAGGAGCTAGAAGGAATGGATAGTGATATGAGCAAGATTGAGATAGAAGAAGTGGAAGCTGCAAAAGAGAAAGCTAGGAATAAGTCATATAAAGGGTTTAGATTGGAAGCATTCAATGTGACAAGATTAACATTGATGAGACCAGATGGTCATCCAGGTCCTTACATGTATCCATTTCCTTTTGCTGATGGAGCTCAAGAACGTGTTCAGAATGATTGTGTTCATTGGTGCTTGCCAGGTCCTATAGACTCATGGAATGAGATTTTTCTGGAGATGGTGAAGAAATGGAGGAATGAGGACAGAACGGGAATGGAGGAAGAATGAAGATGATCTAGGTATTCTGTTTCTGTCTCAGATCTTCTTGTTTGCCACTTTGGATCTGTGATTGTTTTTCTTCCATGTGGTGCTTTTTTGTTGTTTGGGGGGGGGGGGGGAATTGTTTTTTGAGAATGAACTAGCATGTACTCTCCCGCGCAATGCGCGGGGAGCATGTTATCATAACATTGATCACATTTCCCAAACTTTATTTCCCCGCCTCATGTCCAGGTTGATATAATAAATCTATTAAATTAGATATTCATATATTCAATAAAATTAATGAAAATGAATTATTAAACATTATAGTAGAGTATATTATATAATGTTTATTGAAAGCAGATGCCTATAATGCCATCAAACTTGGCAGCCAAGAATTTTTAGCTAGGCTATTTCGTTGCATCAATAAAATCCTAAATATAAGAAAATGTTGCAAGGACAGAGTCAAAAAAAGAAATTGATGACAACAAAAGTTCCCATTTAATAAAAT
>JANTPZ010145310.1:4590-22600 GCA_025593235.1 Vachellia pachyceras | reverse complement strand
AATAGGAAGATGATGATGTTTCAATGGCTTCAAATATTATTTTAAACCTTATTATTTCATCTTAAATGCATACTTACTTTGAAAATTGTTAATTATGTATTATATTTTTGTATTATAAACATTGTTAATTATATTTTTTTAGAAATGTATTGTATTTTTCTTCCGAAAAATCAAATAGAATTGGTAAATTTTATGTAAATTTGTTGTATTATTTTTTTAAAAGAAAATTTTAATAAAATAATAAAAAAATAAATTTTAAAAATATAAAAAATATAAAAAAGTGGCGGGCTGGCGGGCTAGCCCGCCTGGTCGGGCTCGGGCCGCCGTTTGGCAGCCCGTTTTCAAAGCGGGCCAAACGGGCTGAACCCGTTTGGCCCGCGGGCTGGCCCGCGGGTTGGCAGGCCAGCCCGTTTCCCAGCTCTACTTAATAGAAAAGCAGTAAAAGAATGAAACTAGAAGGGGAGGACAACCCGAGCATTAAACCACATGTGTAATTAAAATCGAGATAAAATTCCTCTCACATACTTACCTCGTAAACCACTTTAAAAGGTATTTTTTTTTTACTTCTTCCTACCATGATTTGAATGCTTGTAGTGGTGTTCCCAATGTGTGCTATTGAGAGTAGGGCAAAAGTAAATAATTAGTCTTCAATCTTGGTTGCCCGTCCGTCGTGTCTAACAATCCCTGTGGATGTAGGGGTCGTAGTAGTTAGATCTTTAGATCTAATTGCCTAATTTGACGTTCCGGGAATGTGGGTGACAGATATGAACTCTTTGATAAACTCCATATGCTCTATAGGCATATGACTGTTGAATATCTAGATGGATCATCTATTTGGTTAGGCTCGCAAATTGGACCTTGGATTGAACTGGACTGGCCCAATCAGTTTTTTGGGCATACACTACCGCTAACCAAAACGGATAAAATATCTATCCTTTATAACTAATTCAGTAATTCTTCTTTTGACTTCTTCCTTTTTTTTCTATTGGTGCTTGTTCTTTGTTGGTCCTTTATCCCGGTTATTAAGAATTTTTTCAAGCGATTTATTCATGAGAGAATTCCATTCTTTTTGTCACCAATATAAGAAATTGAACAGTTTTTTTAAACAAATATTTTATCTACTCTCTAGACGGTTTTACTCAAATTTAATTTTTTTTTACATATTGGCTTGCAAATACAAGCAAAATGAAAGTAAATACATGATTGATTTTTTCTACCGGATTTAGAATGGGAAAAAGATTTTGCTTTTGTGCTAATAAGAGAACTTCATAAAAGTTGGGAAAAAGTACCGAATGAAAATTTTTATCCCAAAATTTAACCTGTTAACCCAAAGAAATCAAATAAATATAAACTTTCAACAATCAAATCATTAATTTACTCTTTCGGCAAAAAAAAAATCATTAATTTACTCTAGCTAATGTGCATGTTTGGGAAACAATTTTTCCCAATAATACAAGCAAGTCAAGACAAAAAATTCTTAAAATTTGTAAAAAAAATATATTAAAATCTGTAAAATCATCTCAAAATTCATAAAATCATCTCAGAATCAATAACTCATTTCTTCCCACGGATTCTCCAAACACATAATATTTTTAAATCTGAAGAGGAGGAAAAGAAAATGTGTTCTTATTTTGTCAATGAGACTTGGTTGGACTAGCGTTGGATTGGGCTTTATTCCTTTTTTTCACTTTAAGAAAAGCGGACATCAATTCAAAGCCCACATAAGTTCAATTTAATTTAATGAAGTAGAAACATAATTCTTAATTAGAATCTGATACCAATTGGTTAAAGTAGTAAACGGTATCACCCCATAATAAGGGGAAGAGTGGAAGACGGTTCGAATCACAAAAAGCACACTTGTTGAGAGAGACAAAAAACCTTTACGCTCTAACCATTCGTAGAGAATTTACCAGGAGTGACTAGTTTTTCACAATACGATGAATTATGGTTTAAATTTATGTTAGGATATATATTCACATTTCTCTTATGATACTTGCGCTTGTAAAAAAAATAATCCATAATCAGATTGATCACACACGAACTTATGAAATTCTCATTTATTACTCGAAAATGTTGTTTTTAAATATTTTTTGGTAAATTATCTTTAAAATAATCTATTAAATTTCTAGTGATAATTTAAATGGCAAAAAAGTATTATAAATGCGGCTTATCTTTACCGCTAAATTGCATTATTTTTTTCCCAAAAAAGATTAGTCAAATTGGTCTTCGCTCTTCTAATGTATTAACTAATTAATTAAGGCGGTTTAGTTAAGTGAAAGTGATCCAATCACATCTTAAATAAAAAAAAAACTACATTAGTGAATGGAAAAACTATGTTAAAAGAATTCCAGATGTTTAGATTTAATAATGGTCAAATCTAAATTTACTTGTAATACATGGCAATACGACTGTGGCATGACTCATGACACACAGACAAGATATTACCCCGCTTATTAAGAATTTTAAATTTTCATGTTATTTATTCCTGAAAGAATATAATTTTCTTAAAAGGTTAAATAAATTAAATATCATATTAAAAAAATAAATTAAATATCACTGTTTTTGACATGTTTAGACTTCCCCCTGCATGACGTGCTTGAAGTTGGAAATTGCCGTTGTTCAGAAAATCGAATCAGACAATGAACCGAGTGTGACAATAATTTAAAGGTTGATAGGTTAGGTAAGGACCAACCTTGAGTTAGACTATTATATTAAAATAATAGAGTTTAATGTATTTTATTTAATTTTACAAAAATTAATATATAAAACCTCGAATATTATTTTATTTTACCCGTATTTTAAATCTTTACAGTTTAATTAAATATCAAATAAAAACAATTGGGATAAAATAAATTAATTTTATCTTATTTTCTCATGATTAAATTTGTTTAAATAGAAAATAGATCATTAAATGTTAATTTTGGGGAAAATTACCCAGAGATCCCATGCAACAGAATTAACTACAAAATGATCCCAAAGATTCACAAAATTACAATAAGGTCCCAGGAGTAGCTGCTGAGGTTGTAAATGAAGGCTGATAAAGGTGTTAATGACAATATCAGCAACTAATTTTGGTAACTTATGGTAATTTTATGAATCTTTGAGATTATTTTATGGTTAATTCTGTTGTTTGGAATCTCTAGGTAATTTTCCTTTAATTTTGTTACCATACTGTTTAAAATTAATGAACCATAAGTTTCAACTTGTCAACCTGCTCCAGAATCGATTCACTGGGTTCCTGCCAGCCCCATTTTTTGTTCTATGAAAATTAATTGTCGAACGGCAAGATTTTGATGAAACATGTCAGTGCCTCTTCAATCACTGACCCCAGAAATGCAACACAATTTAATTTCTCCACAAATCAAAAACCTTTTTTTGCCAAATAAAGCTTTTTCAATCTATTACCATAGTTGTGGTTATTGACATTACTATTTATATAGAAATTATTTTTTTTTGAAAAAGTTAGTGAAAAGGTACTATTTAAAAAAGCTTATTGATTAGAAGTAGCTGCTATTTTTTTTATACATACATGAATCTGTATTCCAATTAGATCCCTTCTTATCCATAAAATTTTCATTGCTTAATATTACACTACTATTTGATTCTTTTAAGGTTACTTTCATTATCATTCTGCTTTGGGGGTTGTTTGGTCGAATGGAAAGGAAAATACTCCATTACTCAGGATTTGTTTGTGACAACGTTTGTAAAAGTCAAACGCACATTCAATGATATTTTTCATAAAACGAGATAATCTCATCCACATATTTAACTCGATTTACATAAAAGTACTTCTATTCTATTCTGCCTGGCATAAGTTGCAGCCTAGCAGGCTCCCCATTGTCCAAAGCTTTTAATCCACTCTACCTATCTTTGCTTACTGTTGTGGTGATGTGCTTCCTTCCTTTCGTGTCATATTGTGCTGCCTACTAGTGCTGGGGTACGGTAACCAGCCACCTGTACCAACCTACCCGTTGTGACCTATATCCATTTATACGGGTTAAATTTATAAAGGGTATGGATTAAAACGGATACGGGCTGTTATGTACTCGTGGTAGGGTGTGGTTGCCCCATGGGATAGCCTGCCCACCACTTCAGTATTTACCTATTAACCATCCAATGAAATTAGACCCGGAGATTCCGGCATGTTTGGGACACCTTGTATTTAATTTGTTTGCCGGATTTGTCCTCTAGTGCTATGGTCTGTTTGTGTGTTATTAAGTAGTACCTGTCTGTTTTTGTGCCTCGTGTTGCTTTTTATATACACTTGCTTTTAAATCCAACGGCGCAGATGGCCCCAGAGGAACAGGGTTAATAGCCTAAACGACCGTACCATCTATGCCACGTCATCCGAGCCCACATAGATAATTATGGGGCCATATTTATGATTTCTCACAATAATTGGGTAATATAATTCGTGACCCGTCACTACCACGACCACCACCCCACACGACACCGACTCGAACACCGAAGCGCCGTAGCCGGAGGGCGGCGGAGTCTGACCTAAGAATGTCGTCACGCGCGATCCCCAATGCCCTCGGTCCACGCGCCCTCCTCTTTTCCCCTTACCCTTCCACCCCCTGTTTTTTTTCGGCAGAAGCGCTAATTTCTTTCGTTTAAACAGGAAAATGGCTCGCTTGCCTTTTTTATTCATTTTTTATTTTTAACCCAAAAAGTCAACTTCCGTACAGATGCCAAATCAGTCCTCGTCCGGTTCAGTCTCGACCGGGTTGAACCGAACCGCCATAGTTCTGCACATCGCCAGCCCGCCCATCCATCCATCCATCAATCACGTGGGAACCAGACACAGACCATGAACAAGTGTGTCACCATCTGCAATGAGTTTCTGTGTTGTCTTGGCAGCTTTCAGCTATCAAGCTCTTTTTTTCTTCCAATTTTTCATTTTTTGCCCCATTAAGAAAAAAGTCCAAACTTTATGATGACATGGGTCGGTTTGCACGACCCGGTTCGGATTACGAAGGAGGGACGAGAGGGACAGCACAGAACAGAGGAACCGTGAGTTCCAAGCCAAAAGGGTTTTGTTGCAATAACAAGCAAATCTGAAAAAGAGGGGGCTTAACCAACCCCGAAGAGAGAAGATCATGGGGGAGAATTTTTTGCTTTTCTGGGGAATCACCATTAGAAAGCTCCTTGAGGACTATAATTTAAAAGAATAAAAGACAAAAATGAAAAAAAAACAGTGACGAGGGAATTTTGGAACTTGGGCAACGCAGAAGAGATGGGCCAATGAAGAAGAATATGAGAAGAGAATAGAGAGGGGGGAGGAGGAGGGGTTACGAGAGAAGACCTCAGCATGCAGATTGAAGAGATGATTTGATATAAAGCCTGTGAGAGATGCTGTGTTTCTCAAAATCCGAGCATCATGTGTCAACTTCTCATTGCAAAAATCTATCAATCTCCCCTCCCCCACTAGCATCATCATCTTCTATATCTCTTTGTTGTATTTCTGGTACTGATGGTTGAAATGGGGATTGGATTAGATAGATGGGATGGCTGAATAGATTCATGCATGTTAAAAACATTAATCATCCTCCCCCAGTCCCACAAAATTCTTTCGACCCCACATGGCTCGCTGGGACTAATAGCTTGCTGGCATCCAATATATACATGGGTGAAAAACCCCACAAGTTTTTGAGCTTGCAGAAATATATTCCAGCTTTTCCATGGATGTTTCTCTCTGGTCTAACATTTTGCTTTGGCATGATTCTCACCTGTGCATGGCAAATATAAAAAGTAAAGATGTTTGAGAGTATTGAAGTTGAAAGTTTTGATCATATCCAATTTCTTGGATGCATGTGTTTGATGGATTGACCATGAGAGGATGTAAAATCAATAAATCAACTTCAGCTACATGTTCTGTTGCACCTTTTTATGCTCTCTTTTTTATGTGCATAAAATCAAAATATACCCACTTTCGGTGAGCGTTTCTCCGAATGGTCACCACCAGTGGCGGAGTCAGGACCCTGAATCAGTGAGGGCAATTTTTTATTTTCAAACAAATGACAACAAGCTTACAAGTGTAAATAATTTGAGTGGGTTCAAATATTAAAACTCAGTGGGTGCAAAATAAAAATCTAACAAGCATTTACATATACCCTAAAAATTGAGTGGGGGCAATTGCCCACCCTCACTCTAACGTGGCTCCGCCACTGGTCACCACTCACATGTTAAAACCTAGTGCTTGGTAAGAAGATGCCACGTTCTATTATACTGATACCCACTTGAGATTAGATTTGTGTAAGAGCGAGATTATTCTCTAGTTTTGGTTGTATTCACGTATCAGTACAATAGAGGAGCTCTCTGAGATATTATGGTATTTACTTGTTTCTCTCTCACTACTATATCAGTTTTTTGTTCTGTATGGCTTGGCTTTGCTAACCCTCCAAGTTCAGTTCTCTATTCACGTATCAGTACAACACAATAGGGTTTCTGATATCATACCACTTTCAGTATTAATTTGTTTATCTTTCCTTATACTATTACTATTATATTTGCCAGCGTCTTTTATTATTGCCAGCGTCATGATTTGCATTTGAACAGCAAAATGGATCAATCAAATAGAATCGATATGTCAATCCTACTAATTAATTATCATAGTTATCCAGAGGCTATAGAGCTACTCAGAAAGTAAGATACTCTCCTAAAAAGATTTTTACTGTTTATTAGTTTAGTATGCCTGTTTAGGAAGCCATTTTCCCAAACGGTGCACGTAAGCCGAGATAAAATCATTTTGAAATCTGTAAAAACCATCTCGAAATTCATAAAAACCATCTTGAAATCCGTAAAACCATCTCGAAATTCCCAAAATACCTTAAAATCTGTAAAATCCATTTTCCCAACGGAGTTCCCAAACAAGCACAGTTTAGTTTAGCATCATGTTGGGTCTGTACAGTTGTACCAAGTATAAATAAGAAAAGGTCTGAGCAAAACAATTAGACACCTCAATGCACTTTGTACTTACTAAGCAGCAAACCTCAGAAGTAAAATAAGAAAGCTACAGTCTTTTGAACCTAAAACTGACTTTATCAAAGGATTGGTTTAGCGAAAACATAATGCCAGCCCGGGGGGCCTAAATGTTTATTTGCTTAAGCTAGCCTCCATTTATTGTGCAGTGAGAGGCATTTCGGTTTGACGTTTTTGGAATAGATCTGTTTGTCTTTTATGTCACAAACAGTTACATGTCCTGGTCTAACGCATCATTTGTACACAAGTATCCCTGTGTAAACTAGCAAAAGCAACTGTTTGGGACAGAGAGATAAGGAGAAAAAAAGGTGAAACCTTAATTATTAGATGAATTGTTTTTTTTTATTTTGGGCTTTTGCTTTTTTGCAGCAACCAAATTGCAGTTTGCAGTTCCCTAGTGTGGCTTAAGAGAATGCCAAAACTCATGCAACCTGAGGAACAAATACCCAGAAAGAGAAATATCATCAGGTATCTCGGATATATTTATATATAGAAAGGATTTTTTTTTGGAGAGTGGGTGAGAAAACCTGATGCATGAGTACTAAATTCTGCAGAAAAATTTGTTTTTGGGGGGGGGGGGAGGAAGGAAGAGTAAGGAAGGAGGGGCGTGTAATAAAACACGGCTAGGTGTTGTTCTGTTTATTTAATATACTGTGCCGTGCTGACAGAGAAGATATGAAACAGCTTTATGGATATAGATCCATCGTGAAAATCTCTCTCATTTTTTGTATTCTGATGACACTAGAGTCTCTTTATTTTTTAATAGGATGCTAATCAAACAACAGACTATAAAAAAAATCTTCACACTCATCCCTTTCTAGAATCTAAATTTAGTAGATTTTGTTCAATATAATTTTTTAAAAAGTTATTTTTAAATATAAAACCATAGTTAGAAAGATAGTTTTTGAAACTTAAATTTTCTCTTTCATACTTTTTATTCATTTTTATACTTTTTTATCTTTATTCTTTCATACTTTTCTCTCTCTTATATTTCCTACTTTTCATTCTTTCTCTTTCCTCTTTTCTACTCAATTTTTACCTCAGAATCCGTAAAAGCTAATGGCATCGTTTGGCAAATTGCCAAAAGTGCTTATAAGCATTTATAATCATGTTCAACAATGTTTTTCCGTAAAACCATACAATCTCCTCCACATATTTGCCCCGGCTTGTGTAAAAATACTTATAAATACTTCTCCACCTCGTTGCAAAACGGATTTAACTTTCAAAACATAAATCATCTTTCAAAATCTATACTTTATCTCGAAATCTATAAAAATTATTCTCAAAGTTGATTTCAAATAAGTCCTAACTCAGCTGTGTTGTTGCCGTTTTTTTCCTTGAATCATTTTGTGGTTTCATCGAATGAATTAAATACCAAGTCTCCTACCAAATTTAAAGTATGTAATGAAAATAATAATATTTTTATATTTTCGTGTGTCATTCAACTTTTTAGTCATTTAATTACCTTCTTTATTTAAGATTTTACTGTGAATCTCACTTATTTTCTTTATGTTTTCCCCACTCAACTCTTTCTGCTTTCTCACATTTACTATTATTTTAATTTTAATTCATAAATTTAAAATCAATAGTGGTAATTTTTTAAATTCAATTTTATATAAAATTTTATTTTAAATAATTTAATATAAATTAAAATTAAAATGAGAGTAAATTTAATAAAAAATTGTAATATCCGTTAAATAAATCATCTGTTTGTGCCTTTCATTTTTCTTCGCTGACAGAGGAATACCCGCACACTTGCTCACGCACGCACGCATACTCAAAGCCAGAACAGCCCCACTCCCCCCCTCACCCCTACACTACACATCTCTCTATCTATCTCTCTCTAGCTTCTAGCTATCTGGACTACTATGACAAGGACCATCGCAGAGTAATGAGAGAGAAAGAGATCAGAATAAGGACAGAAAACACAGATTTTACAATCCCCCATCATCTCATTACCATCCTTGTTATTTTTGCCTTTTTCCTCCTCCTCCCTCTGATTCATCAAATCCCCATTAACCAACTCCCGTATCAATCAATCATATTATATAAACCACACACCCCCGTATGTGATTTCTCAATGCTCTCAGCCTCTCTCTCTCTGTGAACAAAACAAGCTCTCAGTCTCTACTTCTTCAATGGAGACCTGTTACCCTTCCTCAGACAACAATGATTCTCATTTGCCTCCTGGCTTTCGCTTCCACCCTACAGACGAAGAGCTCATCACCTACTACCTCCTCAAGAAAGTCCTTGACAATAGCTTCTCTGGCAGAGCCATCGCTGAAGTTGACCTCAACAAATGTGAGCCATGGGAGCTTCCAGGTAAACGAACTATGTACACATATTTTGCCTCCTCTCTCGTCATCTTTCTTCTCGGTTCAATCTTGGTTTTTGTGTCTAGCATTGTGGGATATGCAATATATATGAGCTTAAACTTGTATTTGGTTTGGCAGAGAAAGCGAAGATGGGAGAGAAGGAGTGGTACTTCTTTAGCTTGAGAGATAGGAAGTACCCAACTGGACTAAGAACTAACAGGGCTACAGAGGCAGGTTACTGGAAGGCCACTGGGAAAGACAGAGAAATTTATAGCTCAAAGAGTTGCTGTTTAGTGGGGATGAAGAAGACTCTTGTGTTCTACAGAGGAAGAGCTCCAAAAGGCGAGAAGAGCAACTGGGTTATGCACGAGTATCGCCTTGAAGGCAAATTTGCCTACCATTACATCTCTCGCTCCTCCAAGGTGCATATCTTAATCGTCTTCATCTTCCTGAATATTTCTTCTTGTACTTGCAGATGCTTATCGTTTTACCGTGTAAAAAAAAAACTTTAGACGGCTAGGTACAACGTGGCTTTCTGTGTGAAATTCCTCTATATGTTTAAGATATTCGCTTTTAAAGTTTGTGTTTTGTTCAGTTTTCTGCTAGCTAGGGCTTCGTACTTTTTTCGGCCTCTTAACGATACCATACCATGACTTATTTTCCCTTCTACGGCACATAATATTTATAAATAGTTAAATTAACCAAGGGCTCTTACTTTTAACCACTGTTTCATGCTGCTGCCGCACCATGTTGATAACTTTATAGCTTCATTTATTTACAAATGCGCTTCTTCTCTCTGCTGCTATAAACTAGAAGATCTTTGAAACTCTAACAGTAAGATTTTACTTGCAGAGAGACACTGTTGTACAGTTTCTTATTCTATTCATGCCTTGTTTTTGCTAGCTTTATGGATAAACCTTTCACCTCGGTTTGTGCAGTTTAAAGCTGTTTATATACTGAAAATGTCTGAGTTTTTATCGATTGGTCATGTATTAGCAGGCGTTTCACCACTCACGTGTTCTAATTTTATTTTTATTTTTTGCCAACTGAAACAGTTTGTGGTTCCTGAATTCTTTTTGTCAAATGTATTGTAATGGTTCCTCTATGTTTTGACATGTAGGATGAGTGGGTCATTTCCCGAGTGTTTCAGAAGAGTGGCTCCGGCAACGGCGGCTCCGCCACCATATCCTCCTCTTGCAGTGGCTCGAAGAAGACTCGAAACATCATTAGCTCTTCTTCTAACTTGAGTCTCTACCCGGCTGAGCCCAGTTCTCCGTCTTCCGTCTACCTTCCACCTCTCCTTGATTCCTCTCCGTTCACGGCTGCCGCTGCCAGCAGTACTGCCGTAGTTAACGATCGTGACAGTTGCTCTAATACTTTCGACGGCTTGAATACCCCTAGAGAGCACGTGTCCTGTTTCTCCACAATCTCTGCCACCGCCAGCAATAACTACAGCTTTAACCTACCCTCCGCACCGCCGTCTGTTGCGGCGGACCCCTTTGCTCGTTTTCAGAGAAATGGTAGCATCTCCTTCCCGAGCCTAAGGTCGCTGCATCTACAAGAAAACCTTCAGCTTCCCTTCTTTATCCCTCCGCCGCCGCAGCCGCAGCAGCCCTTCCAGGGCGTTCCGGTCGACATGAACTGGACTACACCGGTGGACGAGCAGAGGGTGGCGGACGGTGGCTCCGCCATGACAAGTTTGTGTGGCTACGAGCTCGATTGCATGTGGGGATTCTAAGACATCTGCCCTCGATCTTAGGACTAATTAGTAATAGTTTGGTTGTCTTGTCATCTAGGATTAGAAATCCATGGTTCTGTTAGTAATATGTCTTAGACTCTGTACTTGGCTTTAGGATTTGTCGATTTGATTAGGGTTGTTGTGTTCGATCGTAATGTACTGTGTTTTTTAGATTCAATCTCTGTTTGATCTACGTTACAGTATTAATGTTGTTTACTACAACTCATGTTCACGCTTACGGAAGTGTTTCACACACATAATTCTCTAACATATACAATTGAGGCGCATATTATTATTGTCAACAAACTTGACTAAAAAATCATGGGCAACTTGAAATAAACGTATTCTTCCATAGAACTTGCTTAAAATTTTCTTATGGATTTTAGGTTACCAGCAACATTTTTGAATTTTATACCCTTTTTGCTCTTAAATATAAAATCTTGTTTATTTTGTAAATTGTGACACAAAGTCTAATCATTTGTTTCGTTGTAAGTGGTTGCAGAGTCCCTTTGCATCCGTTTAGTTAAAGCAAGTGAAAGGATTAGACTCATAATTTTGTTATAATAATAAGATTACTCAATTATCTTGAAATAGAGTTGGGTCTAAATACATGAATGAAAATTTTGATTTTAATTAACTGTAGTTTTATTTTGGTCAAGCACTTGGTCATTATTTCTCTGACCAGGTGTAACCTTATAAATGCACTCAAAACTACGGAAAAAATTGATTGCATGTGATATTCACTCGGGAAGTTATTATAATATACATGATTTTGACTTAGCAATTGCATTCTTCGTTTTGATCTTTATAATTTTTAGACGAAATCTTTATAATTTTATCTTTGTAGTGTATAAATACAAATGGTTAGAAAACACATTTGAGAAGTACTATATAATGAGGGAATTTGCTTTTCACTAATTTACTTTGATTTTGACTTTATATATACGAGATTGCG
The DNA here is from genome assembly GCA_025593235.1 of Vachellia pachyceras. Classification (NCBI taxonomy): domain Eukaryota; kingdom Viridiplantae; phylum Streptophyta; class Magnoliopsida; order Fabales; family Fabaceae; genus Vachellia; species Vachellia pachyceras. The sequence continues at coordinate 10,611 of JANTPZ010145310.1, read as the reverse complement.
TGCACGCTTTTGAATAATAAATAATTTGTGATGTGCATTTGCACATGTATTTTGTTTGTATGTTATACCTCTCATCTTCTATTATTTGGTTTAATGATTTTTTTTGGATTATGGTTGCAGTCCTTAGTATATGATGAAGGAATTTAAAAGGTTACATGGATATTCAAGTGCTATTAAATTTTAAATAACGCCAAATTACAGGCTTATTATCTGCTCCTTCCGGCCTTAATTATAAGAATTAAATAAATGGTTCTAAATATAATATCTTTATTCATTTTATCTTTCAAGTTTATTATTGTTTTATTAAAATATTCCTATTAATAACATATATTAATGGTGTTTCTGTTAAGAGTATATTCAATTCTCATGGATTAAAGATGATATTTTTAAGGGAAACCAACATATATGTATTCAAAAAAACTAAATTAATGATCTAACTCATATATTAAAGATATAGAGTTAGTATTACTTTAATACCAAGAAATGGAAGTTGTAGCCCGTAGTCGTAGAGTAAGGAAACGTGATTATTACGAGTTTGATGAGTAGTTGATAAGCATTTATGAGTAAGTGACATGTACAAACATATAAATCGTCAAAGTTTCAAACACATTCAAACAAGGCTTGCTTATGTTTGTTAAAAGCTGAGACAATTCTCAGTAGTGGTAGTAGACCATGTTGCTTTGTTGACCCACTGTTATTACGTTTGAAGTGAACAACTATTATAAACCAACGTTAAATAATACTAGTTTCTTTGCATAATAATGCATGCACGTTCAATATCGTTTGGTTCAAAAACAGAATCCTAGGGTGGTTAAAGTTACTTAATGCAAGTCTGGTAAAAACGGTTGAGATCATTATCAATAACGCTCCCTACATATAACTCCACTAATACACGTAAGATTGCCAAATGTCAGAAGTAAATAATGGATGGGCATAGAGTAAGCTATCTAGGGTAATGAACACAACAAGATGAGAACGAGAAATTGACGTGGGACTCGTAAAAATATGCCTCTTTTGGAAGGGAACATTTCAACAGCGGATTTATAAAACAGAGTTAATTCAGTTGACCGGTCAGAATCCTCCATTTGTAATATTGTTCATGAACATTGAGCTCTTTAATTTATGAAAACGCATTTATCATCAATATGGGTGTTTGGCAAAGCTTCTGAACACCCTAAAAGCAAGTTTAATAGTGTTTTTCCGTAAAACGAGATAATCTCATTCACACATTTACCTCGTAAATGGTAAAATCACTTCTTGACCGCTTTTCTAAACTCCAAAAGACCGACCTATTAAAACAAGAGCTGTTAAATTTCTAGATCACATTTCGCTTCTGAAGCTCCTAGCATATGGTCACAGGTCAACATATTTGTTAGTTTTGTAGGAGGAATTTAAACTTGTGAGCCAATAATACATGTGAGAAGGTGGGTTTGATGAATGGTTAACTTAATTCAAGCTTCAGACAATTACTATGCATACATTGATAATATGTGGGAAGAACTATTTTTTATATTGGTCAAGGTTCAAAGAAATTATGGCATGTTTGGTATGATGGAATTGGGAGGTGGATTCATTTCCTATGTTTGGTATGGTGGAATTGGGGGTGGAATTAGAAATGAAAATGGAATTCAAAATTGGTAGAAATGAATTCCATGATATAACCCATAGAATTGTATTCAATTCCATGGAATTTATTTTTTTGCCCCTCATTTTTTTCTATATTTATATCGATTTTCATCTCCATCTTCATCCTCATTTCCATCTCCATCTCCATTTCCACCAAAATCAATTCCAGTATATCAAACGAGCCATTAGAAGAGGGGAAAAACCAAAGGGGAAGATATCTTGAACCAATCATGAATTATCATCTTCAAAAATTATACCTTCCACACGAATTATATATTATATTACTCCGTCCGGTTCCTATAACATAATATTCATTTTTAGTTAATTTTTTTATTGAAGTTTATCTTATATATTAAATCCGGCAGCAAGGGTGTGTGCGTGTGGGTGTGTGTATAGTATACTAAATCAATGGCCATGAGAGCACAAATGAATCTCAAACACGTTATTTATTGTTTGTTTTGTTCGTTCTGATCTTAAATCTAAAACTCCACCATCACGAATCCAAAACGAAAGAGACACACTGTACTTGTGTGATGTATAACAAGTCTCCATGGTGATGTACGTGCGACACTAGTTCCAACAACACACCAACCTTACCATTTTGAAGCATTAAACATAACATCAAACATTAACTTATGCAGAATCCTCCACAGGAAGCTTCCTCATTTCCTCGCAACCAGACAAATCATCATCAACATCAACCTACATATGTGTGTGTATCACACTTCACACACTTCTCCCTTACCGCCATCACAACACAAGCCTCCATTATTATTTAAACTTCACTACACATATCTATGCCATTAATGTTGATTTAACCCCCCCAACACACGCACATTTCTAAGACTGATTTAGGTGAAATGAAAGCTTGTTGTGTTGGATCAAGTTTGATGGCCAGCCATTAATGAGCAGTGGAAAGGTAATATATGCGGTGGGGAAGAAAGGGATACAGTGTGTTTGAAAATTCCGTTGCAGAAAAGAGTTTACAGATTCTGAAGTATTTTACGGATTTTTAGATGTTTTATAGATTTCAATATGATTTTTATGAATTTTAAGATAATTTTTACAGATTTCAAAATAATTTTATCTTGATTTATATGTACCATTTGAGAAACGGTGTTTTTAACTTCATGGTTCACAGCTAGTGGGTGAGTGGTAGTTTTGTGTTGTCGATGGATGATGATGATGTGGTGTTATTAATTATGCAAGTGTACTACAAGGCTAATTGCCTAAGCCTATACGTATGTATCTCATGCACTACTCGTGGGAGGGGACAAATTTAATGCTCTCAGTTCTTTTGACATTTCAGCCTTTTCCTTCTTTTGGATTTAAAGGTACATGTAGGGTATGGGACCCTATTATCTAAGGGCTAACCCACACGTACGTACACCTTATTCTATTGTATATGTGTACATTGCACATGAGCAGGACTTCACTTTTTTTTAGGAAAAAATGTCCCATGTATGATATGATTCCTTCCTTAAAATCAGGGGAAATTAAAGTTGCTGAAAAGAAAATTCTGTATCTGAATCTTCATTTACAAAGATATTTGGAATTTGTTTTAGAGGCTCATATCCCAGCAGATGATCTAAAGTAATTATATAAAATATATTTTTAACTATATAAATGAGTCTTTTGTTCAATAGGAAAAATGAAAGACTTTTACGGTATCCGTTTGGGAAAACGGTGAAGAAGTATTTTTACCATTTACGAGGTAAATGTGTGGAGGAGATTATCTTGTTTTGCGGAAAAACACTGTTAAACGTGTTTTTGGGGTTTTCAGAAGCTTTGACAAACATCCCCAGCATACACATATATCTTGCATGTATAATAGTTGAATAAGAATTATACCCTTTCAAAGACATACAACATTATTAACCAAAATTCATGAACCTTTTGGCAATAAATATTTTATTAGTGAATTTTTGAGCAGTTATCTCAACCAATATATATATGCTTATAGTTTTTTTTAAATTATTAATCCTTTTCATAAAAAGAGCAAACTAGGTGAATTTCATGTCAGTTTTATTAAATTTATATAGATGTCCTTTTTACTCCTAGTATAGGTTTATGTATGCTTTTAAGAGAAATTTAACATTAGGTCACAATTAACCCAATTAATGAATAAAAGTTTCAAAGATTGCAAAATTACCATCAGGTTTCGGTAGTAGCTAGTTCGGTTGCTATTGATGATTGGTGAGATTGTTAATGACAAAAAAACAGCTACTACTGGAACTTGATGGTAATTTTACCAATTTTAGGATTTTATTTATTTTTAATTCTTCTATTTGGGAGTAAATTTCCTTACTTTTAAACTTTTATAATTTATTTTAACAAATTAAACTTACTATGTTGCATAAAAATCAGGCAAGAATGAGTCGACTAGTGACCTGGAGTCAAGTCAATTATTTAAAGGATTTAAAAAAAAGTCAATTTTATCTACCAATAAAAGTATGATGACGCATATATATTACATTTCAAGGCAATGACATTTTCCGTCGTTTAAAAAAAATGTGCTTCTTTATTCTTAGAGTTGAACTATAGCACTAACTTCATAATCCTCCTTAGTACTTCTAAAACACTAATTTTGTTTACTTCCTTTATTAGTCCTATTATACTGAGAACAAAGAAAATACCAAGCTATCTATTTATTATATATAAATAGAGTGCTTCGCTTTTCTACAAGACTCAAAACTAATGAACAATATAAAGAGCAGATATATATTTATATAGATATATAGTATTTGTTTTTCATTATATTAAATACAAAAACTTTCAGACAATATTATTTTTACCCTTTCATTAAGCATGAGTGTGACATAAGCTAATTTGTTTTAAATAAGAGAGCCTACTGAACTTGAACTTGTAAGGTTTGCTCTCTAATTCAGTAGTCACTCTTTTATAAGTTAAATATATTATTATAAAGTATTTATATTTATCGGTTTTTTCAAAGTAATTTGTCTGACTTATAAACTTATATATAACATAATAATACACATAAATAAATACTTTTAATTAAGTAATACATTTAACTTTCCTTATTTCTTAAAAAAAAGTCAACTGGCTCTATTCTTAACATCGGAGGAGGTTGTGTGTATATTAGCAATTCACTCACCTTCTTATTGGTCAGACTCTTCATGATAGGCAGCCTTCCCCGTGATATCTGTCTTTCAACAAAAGCACCAACGTTGTGTACACAATTTTAAAGAGAAAGTCCAATTCCAAAAGATTATCCTGTTGAAAGGAAGAGATTATTGTAAATCTCACTTATCTTGTGGCGCCAATGTGAGACTCAAGACACACAGACAGCCCAGGTTAGCTGTGGATGATGAAAAGGGGAAAAGGAGGTTAAACACTTCACCATGTTTCCTCTGAAACTCTGACTTCTTATTTCCCAGCAACAAAACATTCATCCTTAAGTCTCTATCACCACGGCATTAATGTACAACACACACACACATCGGCACACATCACAGTACAGTAATATATTTGTGTGGTTCATGATGAATCATGATACCCTATATATTATCGCTACATATACATATATATAACTTTTGTACATGAGCCACATAATAACAATGATAGCGATGATGAAACTTTACAGTGAGATAAGAGTACACATAAAGACTAAAATGGTGTGTGTGATGTGTGCATGATTGGGAATGCAATGAGTAACATCCCTCAAAACTTTTTTTTTTTTGGTTGTGAGAAAGCCTTTGTGCATGGAAATGGCTTCGCACTCTCCTGTCTCTGTACTCTACTGTAATATCAATATCAATAATAACACCAATACATTGAAGCCTCTCTAGCTAGCCATTATCACTATTATTGTAACACACTTGAAAAAGTTGAAACCTCTCTCTCTCTCTCTCTCCCCCCGTCTCTCTCTGTGATATAATTATTGTCTAGGGTTTCAAACAATGGTGCATTCTAACGTCTTGGCCTTCTCCTTTCTCTGATGGGTCTGAAATGTAAAGGGCAAAGAATAACATGCTTTGGTGCTACCTTCAAAAACCCAAAAGCTTGCCGTTGGAATTTATACGAACACAAACCGAATCATCATCACCTTTAAACACTTTGATGAGCCCCCCCGTCTTTGTTTTTGTTCGTACTTCATTGCTTTGGCTCTCTACAGTTTCTTTGCCTTTTCTTCTCCTTTCTTTTTTGTTTTGTTTCTTCTGTTGCTTTACTTTCTTTTCTCTGTACTATTTCACCTTCTTCGTTTTTCTCTTTTAACCTTTCAGTCAGTGAACACAGCAGACAGGACTGTGTATATATATAGGATCTTAATATGTATATATAGTTGTTATGGATCATAGGTCCTCTCTAAGACTGTTCTTTTTTTGGTCTTTGTGGTGGAGTATGAATATGAATATTATCAGTGATAATTATGAA
>JANTPZ010145309.1:4275-20188 GCA_025593235.1 Vachellia pachyceras | reverse complement strand
GTCTGCGAATGAGGAATGTTACTGAGTTTTCTCTGTGTATATATACTATGATGACGAAGGGAAAGCAAAGAATGCAGAGACAGTGATTTGTTTGTCCTATCAGAAATGCGCGAGTACTGGTTGGCGGCGACTTGGAGACTCCACTGTGGACGCATGAAGTTGATTCTTTCTGTGTGTGCGTGAGAGAGGGAGAAAGAGAGATGGGTGTGTGTTTGTTGCAGCTATGAATGAAGACGTTCACCTTTGCTTTTGGTTGCAGTTGGTAAAATGGTAGCCGGTTTCTATGCTATTTCTTGCTTTTGGTCCGTTTTGAAAGATAGAGAACCAACCATGTTATATTGCAATGAATCTACTGAGATAATTCAAAATTATATTTAATGAATACTGTATCATAATTCACGAATTGGTTGGTTAGGAAATAAAAAGGACCAGGCGGCTGGATATTAGGATGAAATCCGCATAATTTCAAAAATTTCAGATTTAAAATTTTTAGTTGATGTTTTTAAAAAAAATTATTATTAAAATGTAAGGAAAGGGCTCATTTCCGTTTTGTTTTTGTCTCTGTCTGTTGACCCAACCATTCCCATGCAAAAAGAAAATAGCTCACAGTCAATATATTAATATGCATCTTTCCAAAGCCAAGTTACATGTAGGTCTCATGCCTTGCGAAAGTAGTGACAATCTCTCCACTTAACCAATAGACCATTGAGTTCTATCACATTGGTATAGGAATCATGCGTAGAGACATATAAAGAGGAAAGAAGGAGGATCATCACTTTTCAAGCGCAGAACATTACATTTGTGTTCACCCGTGTAAGATACAAGTTATAATGCACAAAACACTGTATGTTTGTTTACCTGAGCAAGATGTGAGTTAAAAAGTTGATCAACATTGTATTCTGTGCATTCTCTCTTTTATATTCATCAACTGACAAATCAACCAATGAATAAATTCTGTCATGACGATGCAGAAAACCTGTGTGAAGTGAGATGGAGAAAGGAAGCAACTAGGGGCTCAATCATGTTACTTGAGTTCTGTCCTCTTCATGTTATGCTTATCATGCGTGAGGGAGAATTATATCAGGACCATATTCTGTCTCTTAGCCATAATAAATCTTTCAAACACAAACTGATTAAACAATAAGAAAAGAAGGGTAAAAGTCACGACTCCCCATTTCTCTTTTTTCCTTTTCAACTTATCCTAAGGAGCAAGAAATAAAAAGGAGATAGCATTGTCCATGCACACACAGTAACGTTACCATACTTCAAAAGTTGGGCGCGCGCGGTTACGTTGTTTGTTTACTACTTCAAAACAAATGCTACCAAATTCATTACCCTAAGGTCAAAAGTTGGAATACCAAACATGGAATGACCATTGAGATTTTCTGTGTGGTGAATTAGTTGATTGTGCCTTCTGAATTTCCTTCTCTGTTTGAGATGTTTTCAAGTTCTTAGTTGGGACTTCTAACTTCTTATTAAATAAGGCAATATTACATTCTCCATACCTTTAACGTATATCCTACTTTTGTGTTGTTCTATCCCCACGGAAGCTTTTTACACCCTCCCCTCTTCACTCTTGTCATTCAAATGCCTTTATGAAAAAGAAATATGTGACACATCCACTCTTCTTACATTTTGATTCCTTATCTTTTCTATTGCTATGTGATATCTAGTACTAGCTAGGTTAAAGTATGCATTTTATCGTTTTAAGTTTACTTTATGTTTTAGTTTGACTTATTAAATTTAAAAAATACATTTTTAGTTTTTTATTGTCAATATCGATCGTTAGTTTTACTTAACAAAAAATGATAGTTAAATCACCATTATGTAATTAAATAATGATAAAATATGCTTAACTATTGATTATTTAATATATTATTTTATATTTTAAAGTTTAATAGTATTTTATCGTCAACATTTAATTTCATAATCACCATTTAAATTTGTTAAATCACTATTTTCCGTTAAGTAAAACTAACCGCATTAACAATATAAATTACTAAAAGTGCACCTTTTAAACTTAAGGAATTAAAAATAAAACATGAGGTAATTTAAATGACTAAACGTATACTTTAACCTTGTAGTGTTAATTCAAGGAAAATGATGCAGCCATTAAACCTTTTTTTTTCATTCCTTTGTTTCCATGTGTGTGTGTATGATTTCAACAGACAATAATGTTGTGTTTTTATCCATTTTTTTATCTTTCTAATATACAAAATCATGTGTCGATATTTTATATTATTTTCATATCAAATATAGCAAAATTATTAATTATAATGTTATATCATTTTCATTCTCAAATTATAATTAAGATAAATTGGTCTTTCCTGAATATAATCATGTTAAAATTTGCAAACATATATTACCTTTTTATTATATGTATTTTTATTTATTGACATAGACATCCTCAAGTAATTTAAATTGCAAATATGTATTATATCTATACAATGTATGGGTAAAGCATATTGGGTTTTCTCATCATGAACGAGAAATGGTAAATGAGAGTAAAATTTAAGTTCATTGAATATAACTAAACAAACATCTATTTAATATTTTAATCTTGTATGAAAAAATTGAAATTAAATCAAAATACAAGACTTCAAAGAAAAACTAGTTTTTTTATTCCCTCGTACTGTTCTTTTTTTTTTTTTTATACAAATGAAGCATAAAGCTAAAGACATAAATTAAAAGCTACTGGGGGACGATGAGGTCCCAAGCTCATTAGACCACACCTCCAGTAAATGAGGCGGGCACTGCGCATAAGTGATGGTTCTATTAATAGCCTCCTTGGCCATTATATCTGCTAAATGATTCAGGTGTCTTGGCACATACTGCACGATCACCTTCCATTCTGATTCCACGAGGGATTTGATTTCCAAGAACAGCAGGTCCACATTCAGGTTCCTTCCATCCGAATTAAGCATATCCACTAACTGCTTATTATCAGATTCTATAACCACCAGCTTGAAATCGTAAGTCAGAGCAATTTCCATACCTCTGAGAATAGCCCACTCTTCCGTCTGGAAAGGATCACAGAGCCCCAGAGTCTTAGCAAAGCCCACAATTCATGCTCCTGATATGATCTCTACAGATCCCCCCACATCCTGCTCTGGACGTCAAATGCGTACTGGCCCCATAACATTCATTTTTACCCATCCATGCTTTGGGGGAAGCCATCTTGTCTGAATTGTAGTGGAAGGGTTAGCTAAAACCTTTATTATATTATTAACTCGAGCATACCTTTCCCATAAAGCAAGAACTGCCTTGAAAGGATCATTGGGCTTAATGAAATGATCATAAAAAATCGCTTTGTTCCTCCAATTCCACAACAACCAACATGCCACACCCCAAAAAAGATCCCAGTTCGCAGTAACGAATAAGCCCATTTTCCTATTCAAATTCATGCCGAACCAATCTTGAGCTGTGGAGCCATAGAAATCCGCCAAAAAATTTGGATGAACTGCTCTTGACCACAGATGCTTCGCATATGGGCAATCACGTAAGACATGTAAAACGTCTTCCTCCGCAGCAAAACAAGAAGTGCACAATGGAGATACAGCCGCCCAAGTACTTCTCCATTGATTTGTTGGGAGTCGATTATGGAGAGATTTTTGTAGGAAGAACTTAATTCTTTCATAACCCTTCCATTTCCAAATTTTCTTATATAGAGGACTATATAAATCCTCAGGACTTCTTTCAATGGCAGAGTAAGCACTCTTCATTGTAAAGTGTCCAGATGATGTGTGGCCCCACACCAAAACATCATTCCTTGCGTTTGTTTGAAACAGTTTGAGGGAAACAAATTCATGGATCTACATAAAAAGAAATTCATCGAGCCATGGAAGAAGGGCTTACTGGGCTTGCCCTTCTATTATGACTTTACCTCCTAATATCTTGGATTCTGTGGGCTGGGCCAATCTCAGCCAGGAGATGATCGTTTAATAGGACGATAAATGTATTCAACAACAAAATAAAATATAAGAAGCTAGTCATTTACAACTTGGTCAAACAAATATTCAAATTTTCCGGCCGGGCAGAAAGCAATACACTGGTCCAAAAAGTACCATTTGCTTTTTCCTGTTATATCCCCTTCTAATAAGGACATAACAGGAAATAATTATTTTTTAGAGCAGCAAAAGCTGGGCAGAAGAGTCCAATTATTTTTTAGAAGCCTGCGGTGCAAAAGGTTGCTCCAATTCCTAATGCTGATCATGTGTTTGATAAAAGAGACTATTAGAGATACTTTAGGGTACATTTGGTATGATGGAATTAAACTCATGAAAATGGAAATGGAAATCAATTTCATGTTTTAAGACTGTTTGGTACGCATATGAGGATGTGGAATTTATTTCCACATGGAGCCCATTTTGAGCCAATTCCATCAATACAGCTTCCATTAGAGGATCCATGGAATTTGTAAAAGATTCCATGGAATTCTACATTTGCCCCTGGTGTTTGTCACCTTCAGATCAATGATGACGGTGACCTCCGGTGACAACGATGATAATCTTTGGCTGCGATCTGCGACGACGACAATATATGAGATCCCCATAATGCGTCAATCCCAATCTCTGACTTCCTCTGCGACTTCAATCTGTGATGTATGACAATGGCAACGAGATCGCTTTTGCGTGACTGTGCATTTTCCTCTTCAACCCCCGATTGTGAAGACCCACGACGGCGACCCATGAGGCTGAAGCTTGACGGCAACCAACAATGATTTTTTCCTCCTTTGGTTTCTACGGCGATCTCTGCAAATTGAGAGGATGGAGAATTTATAAAAAAAAGATTTTTTAATTTAGAAGGATTTTTAGATCTTTTCATCTAAAAATTATATCTCATTTTCATGATATACCTAACATACTTTTAAACCTCATTTCCATTTCCATATCAATTTCCATTTCTATATCATTTTTCATATCCATAAAAAAGAATTATACATACAAACTAGCCCTTAATATTGTTATTTTGAAGGTTTTGAGAGTCTTAAAGTATTATTATTGTTGCTGAGAACTGTGTTTTCCCATTAGCGAGAGTGGCAAACGAAGTCTCGAGAGTCCATTATTACATTCATGTTTGATATGGACCTTTTTCTTATTCCTCCATCATAGGATCGAGACTGCCACACAATTAAAGGGACAAGATTTGTATCCAATACTGAAAAGTCAACGGAAGGACTTTCATTATCATTTTGGATTCAGAAGTTTTGAAATATGGCATTTTCATTCTACCGTTAAAAATGTTAACATTGACTATTAAAATTGATTAACTTATCTATTAGAGGTGTGATGGTCAATGTTAACATTTTTAACGGCAGGAGTAAAATTACCCCAATTTTAAAACTTTTTAATCCAAAATTGCCCCTGACACTTTTCGTGTGTCCAATGCCTATTAGCAAAAACTTCTCCATTATTTTTTCACTTTACTCTAAAAATTATATATGCGTGCATATATATGTCTATTTCTATCTTTAAAATATAAAAATGTTATAGTAGAGAAACCAATTTAAATTCAACAAAACTAAAAGAAACATGCATAACTATAACTTGTCTTTAAAATAATTTTCTAGATCTCTCTAAATAAAGAAAGAAGATTTGAAGAGGTATGGCAAGAGAGGCGATGGATATGAATGATCACAATGTGATTAATTAGCAAGAATGAGAGCAATATTTTGAATAAATTTTTTCACATTTTTGTCATGTTAGATATATTTGCTATCTTAAACACATAATATATTATTACGACCTCGTGTGAAAATATTTTTAATTTATAAAATGTTGGGAGGAGACAAGAGGCCAAAGATACGCGAGTTCCTTATAAGCCAAGAAACAGAGATAAACAGATTCAAGTTCTCACCTCGAAATTAAAAAAAAAAATCGCATGGTCGCACCCAGGAACCATACATCATCGTTTTTCAAAAAAAAAAAAAATACAGTACCTGATGATCAACGTCTATTATGGCTGAGTATGAGTTGTTTAGTTATGAAACAAGGGTAATGAGCAGTGCAAATGTGCAATCAATGTTCATCGTGATGATTTGCTTTTGTTTGGAATAACGTTTTCAATAGTCAAACGCACGTTCAACAGTGTTTTTCCACAAAACGATGTACTTGTTTGGAAACACCGTTCCCCAACGATGTACGCAAGCCGGGATAAAACCATCTCGAAATATGTGAAACCCATAAAAACAATCTCAAAATCCGTAAAACCATCTTGAAATCCGTAAAATACCTCGAAATATGTAAACTTATCCCAACGGAGTTCCCAAACACACACGATATAATCCTATCCACATATGCACCTAGACTTGAGTAAAAGTGTTTATCTACCGTGTTCCCAAACGGACACGATATATATATATATGGTGGAATCTAATTGTCTTTCATGAGTGTGGAAGTAGTTGCAAAGGGTGTTCAATGTCTCCATTGGATGAGTTTTGTTATGTGTAGTTGAAGATTTTTAATTTCCCATTTATTTTTAATTGGCATCTTCGTCGTTATTTAAACATACAGGTCAACCAAAACTGGCATCCCAATCACTATCCCAGAATCATTCTGTGGAGTTTGTCTTCCACAGAATCATATTCCCATCCTTTTTGCCACATATGTTACACTCTCTTATTCTTATTATAACTTTCTTAAGTGCAATAGCCCTGCAATATCGTGCTGTAGAAAAGACTGGCAGGTTTTTTTTTTAAAAAAAAAAGAACTAATTTTTTATTTAAATAGGCATGCACTAACAATCTAATTTTATAAACAGAATCCAAGTCAGTACCTTCCAGGCTTCTACTTACAATAGAGTTCTTATGTTACTTAGTGACAAGGCAATTAGTAAAGAAAAAATTAGGAGAAAGATGGACAAAGATAATACGGTGTTGTACATATATACTCAAATTCAATCTACACCTTAACAACAAAGTGCTTGTTATGGGCTGGCATAGAGTTAAGCAATGCCAAAAGCACGTTCAACAGTGTTTTTCTGTAAAACAAGATAATCTCCTCCACATATTTAACTCGACTTGCGTAAAAGTACTTCTCCACCGCGTTACCAAACGAGCTCTTAAGCTCCCTGCTGAATTTGAATATTCACCAGTATAATATACACACACGATTTATATGGCTAAAAGAGAAGAAAATAATTGAGGTTTTTCCACACACAATGGTGCATTTGAGAATTCGTTGGGAGAAAGGAGTTTACAAATTTTGAAAAGAATTTAATAATTTTAAGATGTTTTTTTATAAATTTTAAGAAAATTTTTATAAATTTTAAGATAATTTTATCTTGACTTATACACTGTCTGTCGAAAAAAGAAGTTCTTCCCAACATCGTTTTACGTAATTTACCGTTGCGGGTTGCCTAGTGGGCACGCAGTACTGTATGATACATTATCCACATTATTCAAACCATCCATGTCTCGAACGTTACGTCGTCCTTCAATTCTGAGCTATAATATATACAATCATAAAAGGACACAGTAATCAAGAGAAGAAGCATCTGACACGTAATTTTCCAGATGGTGACTTTCAACGTAACAGTGGAACCATGGGGGATTTTATCATTAATCATATTAATGTGTGAATGAGTGATTATATGTCGGCAAAAAAAAAAAGAATGAGTGATTATATGCTTAATTAGCTTAATTTGTATTGGCCTGTAAAGGAACAAGAAAAAAGGGCAGTTAGCGACACTGACAACATAATTCTTAAGAATCATATCCCAACCGTTGTTTGCACATGGCCAGTTGTGACCTCCATGTTTCCACCACTTCCCATGATTTTATTATATGCCCCTTTTATTCATGCCCCCTGCGCTCAATCTCCTTGAATTAAAAAAATCTATTCAACAGTCCACATGCTTTTTTATTTAATCTGTTTCATCTTTATGATACGCCCATTTTACCTGCCGAACCAGGATAAAATGGTCCAAATACTTAATGGGATTCACCGTGATTTCATAATAATTTATTGGCTAAAATATACTTTTAGTCCTTTTATATTTGTGTCAGGTTTCACTTTAGTCTTTAAATTTAAAAAGTGCACTTTCAATCATTCAAATTTAACGTCGTTAGTCTCTTAACGGAAATTACTGACTCATCAAACACTTAAGTGACATGGGCATCCACGTGGTTGAACAACAGAAACCTAAAAGGATAAAGGATAAATAAAAGGAAAAATTAAAAGGCTGGAATGATTAGCATAACAGAATATAGTTGTTTTTATTTCACATAATTTAAAATATCAAATTTATTATATATTAAATTAAAATTAAAATATGAGTATGCTTTGTCAACGTTTTATTGCATATTCATCAATTAAATTTGATGAATCAACAATTTTCGTTAAAAGAGATTAATGACGTTAAGTTTAAGGGACTGAAAGTGTATTTTTTAAATTTAAAGGATTAAAGTGAAACTTAACGTAAACATAAATGATTAAAAGTATATTTTAATCTAATTTATTTTACCTTTCCTTTATGATATGAGAGTTAATTGGGGTTTGAATTTTGTCCACGATGCATGGCTCTATCCACCTGTTTCATTTCATTTCTTATTTAATATAATTTTAAATGCATGTATACACTGACAACTAAGTTAACGTTGAGTTCAAATCGAATCATGACAAATCGAAATTTTATGTAAAAATTAAAAAGTACCTGGGTTTCATCAAAATTTTTAAACCTTCATTGGGAACGGATTTCTCCCTATTAGAATCCAACCTGATTTGAATTAAAATTAGTACTGGGCTTGTTTGGGGAGGCCGTTTGCCTCCCCAAAAGTCATTCATGCACTTACCGAAACAAAATTCATTTCAAATATTTACCTTGAAATCTGTGTCCGTTCTTCTAACGGATTATCTAAACAAGCCCAGTATATACCTGACAGCAAGGCAAAGCATCGGGGCGGGCCTGACGACCAATCCGTGCCTCGCTCGTTTAGAATTAAATGGGTTTTGGTTCAGTCCGAACCTAGTAGTAACTTTTTTGTGCTCGTTTGAAATGGGTTATCTAAAACCCGTCGGATTCGGGCATGTTAATGGGCAGCCCGTTCATTTTTTTCCTTCCTCACTCACAGCTTGTGTAGAGCAACAAGAGATTCTTCCTCGCTCATAACTTGTGAGTCACAAGAGATTTGTGGTCTAGATTCTGGAGTTTTGTTCAACTCCAACTTAACTGGCTATTACCATTACCATTATGGAACACGAAGGGGGGAGCAGAACGGTAATTGACCTTCGAGCACAGCTAACAGGGCAAGTAGCCAAGGGGAGCAATTGAGCATGAAGGACTGGGTGAGCAAGCACAACTGGCCGGTGACGAAGGAATGAGGCACTAAGCGAGCAAAGACCAAGGCAGCAAAAGTGACCATTCTGGAGATCATGGAGTAGAACAACCAAGCAGAACAGTAATTGACCTTCGAGCACAGTCGATAGGGCAAGTAGCCAGGGGGAGCAACTGAGCACGAAGGACTGGGAGAGCAAGCATAGCTGGCCGGGGACGAAGGAATGAGGCACTAGGCAAGCAAAGACCGAGGCAGCAAAAGTGACCGTTCTGGAGATCATGGAGTAAGTGACCGTTCTGGCGAGCAAAGATCGAGTTAGTGAAATTGTAGCCCACATCAATAGCCAGAGCAAGGAGTAGCCAAAAAGCCTACAACAAAACTCCTCTCTCCAATTCCTCCATTATTCAAAGTGGCGGCTTCCTCCTCACTTATGAGTGTTTGGGAAGTGTTTCCAAATTATGTTACACGCAAGTCAAGATAAAATTCTTTTCACATATTTACCTTGGAATATGTAAAATCGTTCTCTCAACGGAGAACATATTTTATTTTAGGGAAAATCTTTATTAAATCCAATCGAAATGCATAAATCTGTATTTAAAGCTACATTTTTATCAAATATATAATAAGGCCCATAGACCTTACTAGGAATTTCTGAACGTTGTAAAAAGATCATAATATCCCTTTGTCATTATAAACAAAATTGAAGGTACGTGTGTGCTAATTTTTTAATTACAAAATTGCTATGAAAGGTTTAAATACAAATTTTGTTTTGAACAATAATTTGCAGATTGCTATTTTTTAATTTTTAATATTTTGTTCTTAATTTTTTACTATTTTATTCAATTTTTATTTTTTTTGTAATATATTAGTGAGCATAAAAACACATTAACATTTTGGTAATTATTATGGTGAAGAATAATTATCTTGAACGCACTTCCAAGAAAATAAAAAATAAAGGAAGGGCGTAGAGAAAGAAGAAAAGATCTTGTTAAAAAATGGTATGAGAAGAATTAAGCCAAAAAAGGAGAAAAATAAATAGGGTATATGTATAAAATTTAAAAATTTAAAAATACCAAATAAGGTTTATATGCTTTGTTAGGGATGTGATTAAAGTGTATGCATAAATTAAAATTTACATATTTCGGCTGAATTTATTTAAGATTCTCCTTTTATTTCATCCAAATCTTATAAATAAAATCATATAAAAAATAATTTAACAAGTAATCCCTAAAGATATTGATTTGTATAAAAAAATGAATGATATTGAGAATTAAACAGAGTAGTTTTTGCTTTTTATCTTTTTTATCACAAATCACAGAACAGGCAATACCTTACGCGTATTCGACACGCTCTCCCCATGCTCCTTGTCCAGGGCCTTTTTTCCTTCCTCCGCTGAAGCACAAGATAACCGGTTTAACCTGTACCTCACGTGGGGCCTACTCATATTATTAATGACAAATTTGAAATTTGAAATAAAAAATATATATCCGAAACTATTTTAAATAAACAAGATACACTCATCGTGACCGTCGATTATGGAGTCATCGTCAAAGTAACTGCTAAGTTGATGACGTGGCATCATCGGAACGGCTTCTTCAGGAGATCACTGTAAAATAGAATTATTTTATTGGTTCATCCATTGGTCATAACGATGAGAAATAACAGAAAAGAAAAAATGATATATCCTCGGTTGCAACCTCCACGTCCTTAATGTAATCACCCACGACGTATTTTCATATAAATAGAACCGACTCTTTCCCCTTGGCCTTCACAACTTTGCTCACAGACAAAGCAGTTGCCTCCAACAACAGCAACATAAAAAAAAAGGCTCAACAGAGCATCAATTTTCGGCGAAGATGAGCTACTACAACCAACAGCAGCCGCCGGTGGGAGTTCCGCCACCACAAGGTCCTCCGACTCTTCCTCTCATCCCTTCAACGATTCTTGTTTAGATTTTGTGTTGTTTTTTTTTTTAAATTTGCATGTCGGTGTTGTTTGTTGGATCTGATATTCGCGGGGGGTTTTTGGATTCGGATCTGTGGGTTTTTGGTTTTGATTGTGATGTTTCGATGTGTTAACAGGTTATCCTTCCGAGGGATATCCGAAGGACGCTTATCCGCCACCGGGATATCCACCACAGGGATATCCTCCGCCAGCTTATCCACAGCAAGGATATCCGCCTCCGTATGCACCTCAGTATCAGCAGCCTCCTCCTCATCAAAATTCAACGGGACCCGGTTGTTTGGAAGGATGGTAAGCCCTCTCTCCTTCCCTCTCCATCTCTCTGAAATTTGAGTCTCAGTGAGTCAAATCGGGTGTGATCTGGCGGCTGGCGGCCAGTTGACTTGTTCGCCGGTGCCGGTCATCGCCGGATGCTATACGGTGCGGATCCATACTCCATTGCTGTGAGTGTGGGTCAAGCAAGTCACTCGGTGGATGATGATGATGGGCATAGGTTCCCAACTCGGTGTGGTTTGGATTAAGTTAGGCTTGGCACATGGTTTTTCAACTTTTGCGATTTTTCTGGTTAAGGGACTTTCCGTCCTTTTGGCTGACCTATAGATTCTTTTGGTATGCTTCATTTTTTTAAAATCATAAAAAAAAGGAATCAAACTGTTTTGATGGTAAATCCGCAACAATGTTTAGATTCGGATCCTTTTGGTGATTCCTCTTATTGCTTGATTATTTAAACCACGAAACCTGTTTTTTGCGACATTGCTAGTTAGAGAATCCTTGGAGGTGAGAATTCGTCCAGGCCAAAATTCCAGAGTCTCCTGCGTGTAAATCCTTAGTGAAAGGATTGAGATGTAGAATTTTTCCTTCTTTTAATTATCTTGCGATGATGATTGATGAATATGTATAAGGATATGGTGAGAGAAAAAAGGATCAGATTGCAAATATTTCTTGTTATCATCACAGTTGGCGTTATAAATAAAATGAATTGTGTGCTCCGGTTAATTTGAATGGATGGGGGCTTGTCAAGTTTGTGTGGGTTCTGATCTTGAATTTCATAATTTGCGCAGTTTGGCCGCTCTTTGCTGTTGCTGCCTTTTGGATGCGTGCTTCTGAGAACACACACAGGATGGATTCAAGTGTGTTTAACTTGGCACACAGTGAAATATTGTTTCTCGTTTTAAATCTTCCTTTTTTGCTTTGCGACTGCTTCATTATTTTAAGTAACTTTAGACTATATGCACATTGCTTGCCAAAACGTCACTGAGTCCATATGGTGGGAAGTAGATGTATTTATATGTTATGGTTTAGAATCCTAAATCTGCTCTCTTTTCACTCTTTCTCGTTTTTCTAGGCCTTATATTTTTTTTTTCCATTTTGGGGGAAAATTGGCCAATAATATTATTTTACTGAGTTACTACTAGTTTCTTCGTAAAGTTGACGAGTTTTCGTGATATCGGTTTTAATTGATTAAAACAACCAATTAACTTTGGTTGTTTGGTAATCACAACCATAGTGCAGGTTTGAAAATCCGTTAGAAGAGTAGTTTTACGGATTTTAAAGTTAGTATGTGAGAAGAGTTTTGTTTTGATTTGCGTGTAATGTGGTTTGAACGTGTAAATCAATAATCTACGGTCATAACTGATGGTAAAGCCGAATTAGCGAGGAAAATAGAGTGTTTTTGGTACTGCAAATGAGAGTTGCGCACGAGTGTGTTTTGTTTTGGTAGGGTTTGCGGTCAAATCTTGTTGTTTATGGCGCATGGGTAATAATAGAGCAGCACGTAGTGGCCCCAAAAAAACAAAACAGACCAGCGGGAGGTACTATTTGGTGTTTACCATTTACATACAATGCAATACATAAAGAATGAGGATTGACTTTAGGGTCTAGTTTTCTAATAGATTTGTGTTACAATTGGTTTTTAGGCAATGGCCATATGAAAAGCTTTGTTTTTTTTTTTTGGATAAAAATATGAAAAGCTTTGTTGTGAGTGAGAGTTAAGGGTCGCTAGTTGGATTTAACCATGGTTGTTGGTATTTACCTGTCTAATTGAAAAAAGAAAGAGCCCACACACCAAGAAAACAACAAAACTGGAATAGCTCCTAAATATCATCTCTATATGTCTAACTGTCTATGTCTACCATCTCTATATTGGGAACCCACTTTCCACATATGTCTACGCATCTGTTTGTCACATGGTGACATTATGTTCGGTCACCCAAAAAAAAAAACTTGACGTTATGTCACGTACCTATACTATGTGAGATGAATTTCTACCCTCCAAAAGGCACAAACCCAACTTTTGTAATATACTAATAATACAAATCATTCTATTTTCTGTTTAACGTCCTTTATTGGCCATTTTGTTCCTTAAATCCTGATGGAATGTAACACATGGTGTCCGTTTAGGAATGTGGTAGAGAAGCATTTTTATGTAAGTCGAGGTAAATATATAAAGAAAATTACTTCGTTTTACGGAAAAACACTATTGAACGTGTGTTTGATTTTTCTAAACGTTCCGATGGTCACGCCCGTAGATTTAAAATTTGAACCCCCACGTTTGCTTGGTGGCAAAGAAAAAGAAGCCAATTCATAAACATCCATTCCATTTCCTTGTACTGCTCTGCAAGAAACAGCGCAGTACGATTTGTAATATTGACCCGCCAGCTAAACCATTGACGTCTTCAATCTTTTTTGAAAAAAAAATGAACATGTGACGGAATCATCGATCAAAAGCTATTCAGGGTAGATAGGTTCTCCTCTATTGGGAAAAAAGATAGGTTCTCCTCTAGAATGGGATTAATTAAAATATATTACCAACAATTAAGAATAAATCAAATAGCAGGTTGGGGTGTTTCATGGTCATCTTACCAACTATTATCTTTGACATAATAGTAAATTGATTATTTAAACAATAAAACGGTTAAATAAATTACTTAATTATATTATATATTCTGAATTATTTTGTGTATGATATGATTGTATATCAATTTATAAATAAGATAAATTAATTTTAAAAATGATTGATATGTCGATTAATTAGCTTCCTTAATTTAAAAAATTCAACTAACTCTTATATTAAATATCAGAGGTAATATTATTTTAAATTCAATGCCTAAACTTTCACTAAAAGTTTACGGTCAAACTTTCCATTTGGCAATTTATGATTAACAGCCGATCATGAAACAACCATTTTAGCTTCTTCATCTACATACATTTTCCTTAAAAGTGACGAGAAGTTTATCCCTAACTGGATTTGTTGCCGCAAAGAGGAACACAGATTTGTTCTAGAACCTGAACCTTGCATTTCAACTTGGATGCTATAACCCATCGTACGTAGGTCTAGTGGTAAGAATCATGCTTTCTCACCAAATGGGAGGATGTTTGATGCCCGCTGCGGCGTTTGGGGAGACATCATAGCTCCTAGGTGTTTAGGTTAAAGTCTGAGGGTAATTGACAGCTCGCCTTGTCCGATATTGATATCATCTAAGATGAAGGGAGATTTCACTTTACCTTTAACTTCTGTGTGAACCTAACCACTGTCTAAAATTTAAAATTTATGCATATAAAAAAACTTGGATGCAATACTCGACTCTTGAACCCATGTATAATGAAATAATAATATTTCTTTTGTTTTTATGAAAAGATGAGACCTCGTTTTTTCCACAAACAAAATTCTTAGTCCTTCACATATAATAAACAATAATTTAATTCGTTTGAGAAAGGTTTTACTTGGAAAGAGGCAAGGTTCAGTAGTTCTCAGATGTTTCCGGAAAATGTTATGTGGACAGGCTCATGGATACGGACGATTTGAAAATAACATTTCCATCAAATAATAATGAAAATTCAATTTCAGACCCTTCCTAAAACTAAAAGCGACTTTACATGATATATATAGTCAGATGCAATTCTCAGAATACCCCTTTTCGTTTTTTTTTTCTGGTATTCCCCCCCCCCCCGGCAATGGAACCAGGCCCTGGACAAGGGGAAGGTCAATTCCAACCTAAACGAAGAAACAACAAAGAAGTTGCTATAGCGTCAGAATTTCACGCGCTTTTATATCCAGAAAAATAAGACCGACGGTTGTAACTAATAAGTCATTCACATGTTGAGATCTGGTAAATGGTGAGTTACTTTGAAAGAGCCTCGTTGATACCCTAAGATCAAAATCATCAGATCTAGAAATGACGAGTGAAAAATTCAAAACTAATAAAGCATTCACGTGTTCAGATCTGAAAAAGAAGAGTTGCTCAAAAGAATACCAAAAAGGACCAGGATTGCATGTTAATGAATGACGAATCACCCTTGAATTGATCGATCCTTGGACAAACGATTCAGAACAACATTCGATGACCATCCTCAATCAGCAGAAACTTTGATAATGGGCAAGCCTTGGTGTTTTTTTTCTCTAAAAGTGATCTGTAAATGAGTTTTCTTCCCCAGAGAGCGTTTTTGCTTCATCGAGTAACTTGGGAATGATAGAAAATTTTCTATTCAAAGAATTTATGGTCAATGCAAGGCATCTAAACAAAGTTTAATCTGAACCAAATACCTCGGTCACATCTCACCTGAACATAGTGTCATTCTACATTCACAAAATTATTTTGTTTAATGTTACTTTTCAAACATATTAACAAGGGCATTTAGTCTAGTAGTATCATTCTTGCTTTGGATGCGACTGCCCCT
>JANTPZ010145308.1:0-10809 GCA_025593235.1 Vachellia pachyceras | reverse complement strand
AGATATTATAAAAAGAATAATGGTAATAAATAAAAATTGGGTCCGTTTGCATATATTCATAATGTTTATTTCTGTAATTAAATTTTATCACATATTTATAAAAATAATAAAATAAAATTCACATTGATAGAATTTTAAAATCCTGTCAGTCCATCATTATGAGCAAGTACTAAAGATTTGATTAGAAATTAGACTTAAAAGAATTTAAGAAAATAATAGTTTTATCGGGTGATAATTAAGCATAATTTCCAACCAAGCTTCTAGGGCAGAGCAACGGGCGGGACGGGCTGGCCCGATGGTCAACCCGTAGCCCACCCGTTTAATAGTGACCGGGTTCAGGCTAGCCTGTAACCCGGTAGGAACCCGTTTAAGCCCGGAATGAACGGGTTAGCACAAACCCGGCCGGGTTCGGGCGGGCAAGCGGGCTACCCGTTAGCTGTGTTTTCTTCTCCAGCGGCTGAAACGCAATGGAAGTGGGATAAAAAATGCAATGCATAGAGCAACACTAGTTCAGAAAGGGAGGATTCAAACGAAAAAAAATGCAACCACCACCAGCAACCAGCATCAGAAAATTAAAATGCAAGAAAAAAAATCATACACAACATCAGAAAACCAGAGATGATTCCCTTCGTCGATCTGCCGTCGATTCGCTCTCTCCGATGCGAAGCTTCGCCCAGTCATCGCTCAGATGCCGTCGCTCACCCACGCGATCTGTGGGAGGGAGGCCGTCGCTCACCGATCTGAGGGAGGGAGGCCGTCGCTCATCGATCTAAGGGAGGGAGGTCGTCGCCCTCTCTTCGTCGTCGCCGCCAGGATCTTTGGAAGCTTCGCTACCCAAAAGCGAGGATCTCTGGAGCTTGGAGGAGGCGACAGAACAGCTGGAGCCTGGAGGTGAAGCTGATGGAATCATAGGAGGTGGAGACTGTATAGAAGAGGGTGAGAAAGGTGGAGTTCTCGAAGGCGCCGACGATTGTGGCGATGGAGTGATGGTCGGCGGCAACTGACTCAGGGCAGGGGAATGGAAAGGTCAGAGGAGAATGAAATGTCAGTGGAAGCCTGGAGCTTAGTGCAATGGGGAATCAAAATGAAAAAATATACGTGTGGAACTAAGTGAAAAAGGGGGATAACTTGGTGCAATGGGGAATCGAACTCAGATGGCGGAACTAAACCTTGGTGTTTTTTACCGCTGGACCAAACTTAAGTAATGTGATTTAAAATTAGCTATAATATCTTATACTAAAATAAAGATACATAAAAATAAAAAAAAATACGGGTGGGCACGGGCAGCCCGAGGCCTTGCCCGTTTAAGTACGTAGCCCGTCCCATTTAGGCCCGCCCGTGACGGGTCATTATTGGGCGGGCCCAAACGGGAAATTTCATGGGCGGGTTTGGGCGGGTCTAGCGGGTTCCGGGTCATTTGCTCAGCCAAAGCTTATGTAATACTATTTTTTTTTACTGAGATTTGGTCATTTCCTGATCCATGTCCTTATAACTATCGTTGTTCTTCTTGTAGCTCGTAAGGTTTTAAACTGTTATTTTTCTTATATGAGACACCGAAGTTCAAACTCTGGATGGGAAAAGAATGAAGAGAGAAAACAGAAAATATTAAATTCGAATATTCAAATCGTTAAATATAATATATTAACCTACGGCCAATTATATAGAAAGCTAGGCGCAAACGAAATAATTTGGATTAAAAGAAAGCATAACAAAATGAAAAATTGGTATAAAAGGAATATTGATAAAGAAACAAAAATAATAAAGTCACAAAAAACAATCTGAATTTGGCACCATCGTGAATGCATTCACATGATAAATATAATAGAATATAGGCTCTTTTATTTTCGTTCACTCCATATTTATCACTTCATCTTTAATTTATCTAGATCCACATAATCATTTGTTTGTTAAATGAAAATAATATTTTTTTAGGGAGTAAAATGCACTAAACGGAAAGCATGTATATCTAATTTAGACTAGAATATTTGTGATTTTGACAAATAGTTTCCCATCTCTTGAATATGAGTTGAATGATTAATTTGTAGAAATTACATGAAATTAGTTAATTTAATTATTTGTAAAGTCTATGTATCGATTTTTCTAAAATATTTCATTTGTTATTTGTATTGGAACTATTCCTTTAATAGAAACCCTTTAATATATATGTAATAGATTTCTTTTGGAGTAAAAAATATAAATTGGATTAAGATTTTATATTTAATAACAAATAATACCCTTAACTTGCATCTACATTTAGGACTAGAAGAAGCATTATTTGGCATGTATACTTGTGTGCCAAACATACTTATTTTGCACGCCAGACAAAAATATATTATATTACTTTTTGTTTTTAATATAAGAGTTAATGAACTTTTTTTAAGATTAATAAAGTTAATTATATATTATACTTGTCATTTTCTGCAAACTAATTTGACTAATTTATAAATTGATATGCATTCTCGTGATACACATAAAATTTTCAGAACACATGTTATAATTACGTAATTTATTTAATTTTTCTAATATCATTAAAAAAGTCATCTGAACCGGTATATTTATTTATTTTTTCTAAGTGCATGTGTTGCATCTCATCATAAGGACTCTTTAATCTCTCTCTCTCTCTCTCTCTCTCTAACCTTAGTTAATCAATGCAGGTGCACAAACATTTCCGAATGCTGTGTTTGGGTGGGTGAATGTGAAAGATGTTGCAAATGTGCATATTGAAGCATTTGAGATCCCTCCAGCTAATGGCAGATATTGTTTGGCTGAGTCTGTGAAACCCTACTCTGAAATTGTAGACATTCTTGGTCAACTATACCCTACCTTACAACTTCCACACAAGTAAGCTCATCAGTTCTAGATATTACATCCATATGATCCATAATACAAAATTTTGTTAATTTTATTTTGAATATTAAAAAACTAAACAAATGACTTAATTATTTATTATGAAATATTCATGTGCATCATTAGATTATATACCATTTTATAAATGAAGAAAATAGTTTTGAGAAAATGATAAATATATTAGTTAATTAACTTTCTTAATCTCTCCAAAAAAATCAACTAACTTTCACATTAAGGCCTAGAGATAGCATGTTTTATTATTAAATTTGAATTTTTTAAGAATGCCTATATATATATGAGAAAGATATATATCTTGATTTCTTATATTTTGCAATAATTTTTTGTTGAGGATTAAATTAATTAATAATATGCCACCTTTTTCGTTTCCTGAAACTTGTTAATTACTAGGTGTCCTGATGACGAACCCTTGATGCCAACAATAACATATCAAATTTCCAAAGAAAAGGTGAGGATGTTAGGAATTGAGTTCATTCCATTTGAAGTGAGCCTGAGGGAGACGGTTGAAAGCTTCAAAGAAAAGAAATTCGTTCACTTTTAAATTTGTTTGTTTGTGTGTGTGAGTAGAATAAATGTTGATTACACTATTATCATTATTTTTTTTTTGGTGAAGCACTATTATCATGATTTTGTATAAAAAAAATTGTGTATTTTGGTTTAGACCAATTTCTACTGTAATTATGCAAATATGTTTAATTTATTGTTTGAGAATAAATTATTACTAAACAAAAGTGGAAAAGGAGTAGCACAAAAAAGGAAAAAAAAGTGATAACTAGACTTTTGATATGCATTATTACATTTATGAATAACTTAAAAAAGCAAGGGACCAGATCGGTCGTTTGAATTGGGAAGTGATGAACCGGCCAATGGTTCAGTTTACATGTTGAATTGGGACCCGATTCGGATCCAAATCAACCCAATCAACTAGCGCAATCTAAATGGTCAACGGTGTTATATTTTTATTATAAAAAAGTAAAATCAAACCTAACCAGATCCACCTTCGAGTCTTGCCTCATTCGCTCTCTCCCCCACCTCGATCTCGTTCTTGATTTTGATCAGGGTTTTGGGCACTTTGAGATTGATCTTGTCCCCTAAAGCTTGGGTTTGAATGGATTTTCCGGGCTCCGCCCATAGAGTTAGAAGGTTTTAAAGCTGGCGGTGCAGCGAGCCGTCGGTTCGATTTGTTGGGCTTCATGCGTTGGCTCTAATCCTCGATCATCAACTTGGATGTCGAACCAACGGTTGGTTGGATCAAATGATAAGCGGCTAGTG
Source organism: Vachellia pachyceras (assembly GCA_025593235.1). Classification (NCBI taxonomy): domain Eukaryota; kingdom Viridiplantae; phylum Streptophyta; class Magnoliopsida; order Fabales; family Fabaceae; genus Vachellia; species Vachellia pachyceras. The sequence goes on along the minus strand of JANTPZ010145308.1, from coordinate 6,672 downwards.
GTAAACGGTTTATTACAGCTTAAGTAAGGTCTCGAGTTCAAGCTTTATGCCATTGTTGGGAGACTTTCCCATCTTTCTCGAGAGCGTGACGCGGTCGAGTCCGGATTAGTTGGAGCGAAACTCCAGAGACCGGATGGGTAAAGAAAAAGTTGGATGCCGGTTATGGCGCACAGTTGTTTGATGAAAAATGGTGGGACCCATAGTTGTTTTTAATTTTTTTCCACAGCCATGAAAATTGGAGAGAGTAATTTGAACGGTTGGCACATTAAGTTTGACCGGCACATTTAAAAATACTTGATGGGTCCCACACAAAAAAGTTGATATTTGTAATGTCCATGTTTTGGGAGTGATTTTCAATCAAGTTGTACACAAAACGAGATAAAATTTCTCTAACATATTTACCTCAAAATTTGTAAAATCATTCTTCTAACGAATCCCTAAACTCATATGCGTGTACTGCTCCCATCTTTAATAGAAATAACATTTTTGTTCCATTTGAAAACGCATGCGTATATTTTTATACTCAAAATTTATTTATGATGTCAGTAACTCCTTTGAAAAAAAAGGATAAAGGGTGTTTTTGAACATCAACCTTCAATAAATGTAAAAATTCATAGAAAAAAATTTATATTTTTTATTATACACTATATTTTTTGTTATGGAAGTCATTGTATGTTGCAGAATCCAGATACCACCTTCGTAAATATTACTACTTTTACACTTTTTTTTCTAATTAACTGATGATATAGAAAGTAAGAAAAATATTTTTTTACAAAAATGTTTTACTTAATTTTGACACCATCAGTTGACATTGTAACGGATGCAAAAATAGATAAAAATTCTAAATTATTAAATTTAGCAATTAAAATAACTTTTTTCATACTGGTTGTGCTAACTGGTGTAAAAATTCTGTTTAACGCTGGTGTTGCTCACGTCTTATTGAAAAAATTGTCACCGATCACTTTTTTTTTTCCACCGTCTCCTTCATAATCGATATAAAAGCTCCCTTCAATGTAACACAAGAAAGAAAGAATGCTTTTCTTTTTACGTTACTTCCTATCTTTATTATAAGTTTTAATTGATTTTTCTAACAGATTTATGAAGTTAAACAAACTAATTTAAACTATATATTCTCAAAGAGTTATATGTTACATTAGATTATATATAAGTTTATAAGTTAGAGAAATTAATTTTAAGAAAATGATATAAATATATTAGTTTATTTAACTTCTTTAATCTAAAAAAATCAATCGGAGTTTATATAAAAAAACGGCTAAAGTATTCTTTTAGTCCTTTATGTTTGCGTCAGGTTTCACTTTAGTCCTTTATGTTTAAAAAGTGTACTTTTAGTCCCTCAAACTTAACGCTGTTAGTCTCTCCTAACGAAAATTGCTGACTCATCAAATTTAACTATGTTATTTTAGATATTTTTTATTTTACACAATTTAAAATATCAAATTTATTATATTATTAAATTATAATTAAAATGTGAGTATGTTTTGTCAACGTTTTATTACACATTTATCGATTAAATTTGATGAATCAGCATTTTCCGTTAAGAAAAACTAACGGCGTTAAGTTTGAGGGACTGAAAGTGCACTTTTTAAACTTAAAGGACTAAAATGAAACTTAACGCAAACATAAAGGACTAAAAGTATACTTTAGCCTAAAAAAACAGAAGGTAATATTTCTCTCTTATCATTTTCATGAGTGAGGGCCAATCAAATTATGCAAAACGAACTGTTGATTAAGATTTGTTAAAAATAATAAATATGTAAAAAATCTTAAACCTTATTTACCGCACCAGATATATTGTTTGATATTCCATTTGGAAAAAATAAAGCCCCTTCAACATTATTTTTCCGTAAAACGAAATAATCTCATCTACATATTTATATCAGTTTACGTAAAGCATTTCTCCATTACGTTCCTAAACGAGCCCATGAAAGAGAATAAGTGGAAAGAATAGATGAAAAAGATATATAATTAATTGAAAATGAAAATAGAAAAGATGCATTTAAATTGTAGACAATACTAAAATTGTTACTTATATTTAGAAAATTCTACAAAAGATAATATTGTTTATAAATATTATTGGAGTACTAATTTGCACAAGGCCCAATTGTTAGCCATGTTTCATACAAAGACAAAACAAGCCCCATGTGCCTGGCAGCCATGGATAAATAAAATAATCGTGCACTATTATGGATATATATGAGAAAACCAAGACACTCGTCACCCATCTCCATATTCAAATCTATGTTTTAAATTATAGCCCAACATCAACCCCTTGGATCATATTAATTAAAATATATAGTGTTTGAAGAAAACAAAAATATTGTCCCCATTGGACCCAAAATATTATAGAATATTCTTAATTAACTATTTACGTATGACATCCAAACCAATATATATATAGATATATATAGTATGTTCATGCAAGGGAGCCTGCAGGCCGATTGGGTCAAATCGTCACATGTCATTGTCGTCAAAGTTGGCAACTCCAAAACGACAAACCAAACGTGACAGCCGGTGAATCCTGTTGATGAAGTAGGGGATGGCTACAGCTCATATAATTATTTATAATCAAACAGCTTCAATTTCTTCACCACCCACCTTAGTCCAATATTATACCAGACAGCAGCAAGCATTTAGATATGGCAAGCTCAATAAGCAACGACGACGCAGGAAAAGGGAAGGTGGTGTGTGTTACTGGTGCTTCTGGTTTCATAGCTTCATGGATCATCAAGAAGCTTCTTCTTTGTGGCTACTCCGTTCGAGGCACTGTTCGTGATCCAAGTGAGTTGTATCTTTGTTCATCTTCTTCTCCGTGGCTTCTTCTTATACACCAATTTTGCAGATGATCCAAGCAAGGTAGAGCACTTGATGAAACTGGAAGGAGCAAAGGAGAGACTGAAGCTTACGAAAGCAAATCTGTTGGAAGAAGGTTCATTTGATTCTGCTATCGACGGTTGTGATGGTGTCTTTCACGTTGCTTCTCCTGTTTCTCTTGCCGTCAAAGACCCTGAGGTTCGTTGAATTTTAATAATTATTAACAGTCGGTTTAATTCTTAATACAAAATCCAATTCACTAATTAGAAGAGATTAAATGAGTTAATTAAATAAATTTTTTAATTATAATATACATCACATGCATAAGTTTTTAAAATACTTATGTGTATTATTACATTATATATCAATTTATACATCATACAAATTATTTTTAAAAAATAAGAATATAAATACTTTGAAATAATTTATTTAACTTTCTTAATCTTTTTAAATTAATCAAATGGATTTTATATCAAGCATGATAGTTAAAATTGTCTTTGAATATTTTTGAAGTAATTAATTTGAAATTATGTGAAATTATTGTCCTTTTACCTATTTTCACCAATGAAAGAAGGCGGATCATTGACTGGCTCTGATCTAAGGCTGGCGCCACATTTGTTGTATGATTGATTATCGGCCGCCTGATCATCATTAACCAATCAATTAATGGCCAAAGAATAATATTCTCCGATCCTATTTATGCACAACGTTTTGGGTCCGTTTAGGAAAGCGGTGGAAAAGTGTTTTTACCATTTACAATGTAAATGTGTAAAAGAGATTATCTCGTTTTACAGAAAAACACTGTTGAATATACTTTTAGGGTGTTCAGAAGCTTTGCCAAACACCCTTATCAGAAGGAATTTTTCAAATCCGATGCAATTTTTTCATTTATATCTCTAATTGAATGCATGGTTCTATCATCTTTTTCTTCCACTCATTCTCTCTTATATTTTTTCCATTAATTATCTCAATCATCGTCTTCTTAAACCAGAAGGTATGCTTCGGAAAAAGTTATGTCTCACACGTTCATTGCTTGTATCTGATTATAATCACTTATCTGTTTTGATTGATTCGAATAGTTATTGCTTATAAAAACAATCGGAGTGAGTATTATCTCAAATCTTTAATATAAAATCTAATTGACTTTTTTAGGGTGATTAAAATATCACACATTCTGAAATCCTTATGTGTGTATTTAGATCATATGTTATTTTATAAGTAAAGTTAAATAATTTAGAGATAGTGATAAATATATTAGTTAATTAACTTATTTGACCTCTCCGATAAAAGTCAACTGATTCTTATATTAAGGAATAAGAGGTAGTATTGTATTGGTAAAGTTGTTGAGTAATTCTAAATTACAAAAATTATTGTCTAAAGGTATTTTATGATTCTGATTTTTTAGGGTGCACTCTTCTTTTTTTAATTGGTGAGTTATCAAAGTAATCGTCAAGTTACTTTGAGTTTTTGACAAATTTTTTAAAGCTTAGAGTATAAATGTTTTCGCCTCTTCCGATAAGTGTGATTGTTATAATTCAAATTTGTATTTTCCTCATGATGAGGTTTCTTACCATATTAACCAATAGTTGATGTTGCAAGCCTTCTTTAACCATGTGCACTATACAGCTCTGGTCCTTAATATATATATATATATACAAACTTTATTTTATAGTTCAACCTTTTCATTTAAATGGATATTATATTAAGCATGGGAAGAGTATCTCCCATTTTTGCAAACTTGTCCTTAAGTTCCATGCATGTAAATTTCTTCCCTTTTGCATATAGTTAAAAACATCTTGGTCATATTTCTTAATTTTTTTGCTAAAATTAAACCTGCTCTTTTTTTTTTTTAATATTTTCAGACTGAACTTATAGAGCCAGCAGTTAAAGGAACTCTGAATGTTCTTAAATCATGTGCCAAATCAGCATCAGTGAAACGAGTCGTTATAACCTCTTCCATTGCTTCAGTTCTGTTTAATGAAAAGTCTTTAACTTCAGACGTTATAGTTGATGAAACATGGTTTTCAACTCTGGATGGCTCTCAAAATTTTAGCCAGGTATTGTATTGCTCCTGAGTTTGGTTAAACTACATAACACAGATATAAAGTAGTTATTTCATAATTATTTCTTTTTCCCGTCCTATATAAAAAAATAACTCACTTATGAAAATAAATAGAAATTAGTTGAAAACGTGTTTATTTTTCATAAGTATGTGACAAAGTGTATATTTTTTTCTCAAATACCCCAAATAATTGTGAACTTTTACCAAATATTAAATGACACTCTTAAAGCCAATTTATTAAATGAAGGCCATTGGGGAAACTTTTCGATAAATAGGGTTGATATAGGGCATTAGCCTTAACGGCACTAATAGAGTAAAGTTATAAAGGTTATGACGATCAATATATGAGAAAGGAAGACTAATTATATACATTATGAATAACTAAATATATTATTTATGACATTTTTAAATAACATGTTTATTCTTATTTGTTACTGTTCCTTAATTAATATAGCCAATATGTAATTAAAAATAAATAAATTAAATTATAATTCAACCTAGTACCGAGCTTGAAACTAGTAATTAACTATTGATTTAGCGGTGGATCTAGCTTCCCTTAGAATTTCTGGTTGTTTCATAATTTGTTTGCAGGAATGGTCTGGATATATACTTTCAAAGACTTTGGCAGAAGAAGCAGCTTGGAAATTCACAAAAGAAAACAACATTGATTTGGTTACTATCAATCCAGCAATGGTGATAGGGCCTATCTTGCAACCAACACTTAACGCATCTGCTGCTGCAATTCTAGTTCTATTCAATGGTAATTTTCATTATAATCTAATTAACTTTGCCAAACTTTTCTTAATCTCATTAATTATGTTCCACACACACACACACACACACCCAAATACATTAGAGTCTGGTTGCCTATTTTTTAGGGTAAAAACGAGTGCTGAATGGAAAGCAAGTAACTTATAATCTATATATAAATAACCTTTAACTACTTCATCAGAACAAATGAAAGGTGATTAATTCATTAATTTTTTAAATGAAACATTTTTCCAATTTTCGTCATATTTTTTTTTAACCTCCTCTTGGTAGAAGGAATTCAGGCACCCACATTGCTCCCCTGATGAACACACAACCTTATGCTTAAGCAAGACTTAAGGAGGTTCTAAATATCAGTTGAGCCAAATGATTCCAATAATTTTATCCAAACATAAGAGCATAAAGAAACACTACGTTAAACTTCAAGTGTTTTAATAATAAAATTGTAATAAGAGTAATGTTTGGAAAAAGTTTATCGTTTTGACTCACTAGATAACTTATTTTATAGACCAAGAATTTTCTTTCCTAAAATAGCTTATTAAGAGAGAATATATCTTTGATTGGATATTATTTGGCGTGTATATGTTTGCCCAACATACCCTTGTTTTGGACCATATACAAGAATATATATATATATATATATATATGTTGTTGTGCTGCTTCTGATCATAAGGGCTCTTTCCATATCCTTTATAATTACTTGATATATCGATGCAGGTGCACAAACATTTCCAAATAATGTGTATGGGTGGGTGAATGTGAAAGATGTTGCAAATGTGCATATTAAAGCATTTGAAGTCCCTTCAGCTAATGGCAGATATTGTTTGGCTGAGTCTGTGAAACACTACTCTGAAATCGGGAACATTCTACATCAACTATACCCTACCTTACAACTTCCACACACGTAAGTTCAGTTCTCTCTATATGTTATTACTATCTTCGATCCTTAATATAAGAGTTAATTGACTTTTAAATATCAGAAGAATTAATTAACTGATATATTTATTATT
>JANTPZ010145307.1:969-11356 GCA_025593235.1 Vachellia pachyceras | reverse complement strand
AATCAATCTGTGTACCCTATTTTACGAGTACCTCTACTCGGTTGGTAGAACTATCCGTGTACCCTATATGCAGGGTTATCCAAAATTTGGTATCATGGAAAACTCTTATTAGGTCCCTTCATCGTTTCCTCTACTAATATGATCCTTTGTACCTCACTCAGGACAGGCTTTGTTCATTTGGGGAATATAACATTTACGGGGGTTTTCTTTTGATACTGAACATTTTTTTCAGGACTTTTATGATGAATCCTATGTAGTGTTTGAATGTACTGTATACTTTAAAATAGCCACTTGAGTGCTTTGGAACTTGGAAGAGTCTGAAGCAAGGCTGGTATAGAACTTGTTGCTTAATCATGAACAGAAAAGTCTGATCTTCTCTTTCCAAATCGATCATATTTGCTTTTTCCTCCTCCTTTTCTTTGTCAATTTATGTACAAAAAGGCTCTTTTCCGTTCACAGAAGTATGGAAATCTGGAAGCCGCAGGTTCGTTGGCTTCAAGCTATTTTAGTATGAAACCAGCCCTGACGTCAACGAAGTTAGACATGCGCTAGTTTATCGTATTATAGCACCATTGCTGCAACCTTCTTCCTACGTTACTACATCTTTAGAACTCGAAAAGTTTGTTTGGATTTCTCTATTTTTGCAAGCTGGAAAACAGAGCAGTCAAGCTGCTGTTTTCGGAACAAGAAGTGCTTTATTTACTATTATGGATTGAGCATCCACAGTAATTTAATTGGGCAATTCCTGAAGACAAGAAATTTACAAAACCGGTCGTATTGGAAATTACTAAACAGTCGATATTTCAGTCATATATTTGGACAGGACATCCAACTAAACTCGAAAATTACCACATAGATTCAGCTATTAGTTCCTAGACCCATTCCTTGACACTGAAATTTTAACTGGTTACAAAGTGCTTTTATGGAGGCATGTTTGTGTAGAGAGCCTTTCCTTGTTGAACAGAGTTGGCTTCCATCCCAATTTCCAAGTGCTCATGGTTCGTCTGCTTCTTGTGGGACTGGACGAAGAAGTTGCAGACGCAACCATCCTCATCCTCTCAATTAACGCTTCAGTGTTCACCTGCTCTGACAAAATCTCCTCCAATTGTTTCGTGTCGATCACCAACTTCACCTTCCAAACGCCATTTCCGGCCGACGGAAGCACTTCAAGCGCCGACCCATTCGACAAATTCTTCACGTATTCTGATTCTGCGGCTGCTCCCACCGACTTGTCCAGCTTCTCTTTGTTCTCACTCGTCCACCCTCCAGCTTCCTCTGATCCTTCCACTTTCTGATTTGAATCTCCATGCTCAGTAGTTGAAGCATTTTCAGCCACCACCTCCTCCTCCTCCACGGCTGGCTTCAAAGGAAGAAGGTAATATAGAAGGCCGTAACTTAAGCTCTCGTGCTCCGGCAGCGGCGTGGATGCATGGCCTTGCCGGAAAACACCATAACCAGGCTGGTTTCGGAGCACCTCGCCAACTGTTATAGGACCCTTGAATTGTAAAAGAGACCCCCAATCACTCAGAACCCGGATGGAGTAATGACATTCCCCAGTGACCCCTTTGAGAGAGCAATTCCCCATTACTACTATAGACTTCACCGATCGTGGCCACCTGCAGTTGGCCCTTTTGAAGTTATATGCAGTATTTGAAATAATATGTGAGAGCAGAAACCAGGGTATGGTATATAGTAGTGTTGTAGCTTGTGAAAGAATATAACTTAGCGGTGCGCATGTGAAATTTGACCGTTGTGGGGATTGTTTTTGACAGGTAGTGAAGTATTGAGTGAACCAAAGGGAAAAGAACAGAGAGTGACGCTAGATTCCCCAGATTTAATAATGCTGCACAAATTCCGGATAATACAGACAATGAGACACACACACGCCTTTCAAATTCCCGCGCCACTTGATTCCTTGCGTTCTCCTACACCCTTGTTTTGCTTTGCCCTACCTACTCTATTTAACATCTCTTTTTTTTTTCTTGTTAAAAAAAAAAAAGTTCAGGTGAATTAATAGTTGAACAAATCAAAGCATGTCTCTAAGTTTATATAAAACTTTTACAAAAATATTTACAGAATGTTTACCAATAAATTCCTCACATTGACAACGGAAATTAAATTCATGATCTTATGAGTTGTAACCAGTTTCTCAACTGGATTAACTTTTTTTATTAATTAACTACATTTTTATCAAGATATTCCTTTTTTTTTAAAATTTTTCTGTCGTGTTTGGAAGAAAGCCTAATGGACTGGGTTCATTGTACTTGAGCTATGAATTATAATTCTGAAATTTAGTTCACTTCTTGTTGACGAAAACAACTTGCATGTTGATTGATACACACACATATATCTTAACATTAAAAAATATATCTTGACATTTACTACTCCCTCCTCTGTTGCATTCATCTAGGCAACCTTCTTGTCTCTCTCTCTCTCTCTTACTTTAATACTGAAATCCCGCAATCAGATGTTGCTTGCTTCAATTCTTTTCTACATTGCTCGTGTCCTACTTTCAACCCTGTCCATGTTTCTTCATGACGGGAAGCCGACTTTGTAGAGCACGAATTTACCTAATCTGAGAAAAAAATTCAAGGAACGACCAAAAAAAAGAAGAAGAAGAAGAAGAAATATAAATTAGGACCCTCAGCATGCCAAATACTTCCTTGGATCCCAAACACTGGGCACCTTTCACTTTCACTTTCACATGAATCAAGGATGTGAACCAATTATTTACCTACTGTGGTTGATTAGTTGACTACTTTTCTCTTCAGATATTCCTTTTCTTACATCTTTCTTAAATTTTCGAAGGCCTCGTGAATTGTATTCACTGCACTTGAACTATGAAAAGATGCTTTCTTTTTCCTTTTTCCCAAATCACTGTGTACTGATTTGGCTCGTGATAGCTCCACAGGGCTTTTAAAACAAGACACACGAGCCATTCAAGAGTGCATAGGGATCGTTATCCGAAGAAGCAAAGCAGCATGCATTATTGCGAAATTTAGTCACTCGTTGAAGGAAACAACTTGCATGTTGATTGATATATATATATATATATCTCTCTCTCTCTTAACATTTACTGCTGCTATTACTATCATATTGCATTCATCAAGACAACCTTTGTCTCTTTCTCTCTTGCTTTAATACTCAAATCCCGCAATCAGATGTTGCTTGCTTCAATGCTTTTCTACGTTTCCCGTGTCCTATACTTCCAAATCCGTCCATGTTTTTAAATAACGAGAAGCAGACCTTTTAGAGCATGAATTTACCTAATCCAAGGGGCAACACTGATTAACGGTACCAAAAAAAAACCTGTATGATAAAACAATGAAGATTTTTTCCTAATTTTAGCATAATATAGTTCCTCCGGCACTAAATATATATGGCTTTCTCTATAGAAAGTTTTTTTCTTCATATATAAGTCACTTAGTGGATTATTACTTTTTTTTGGAAATATTATCTTCAATATCTACAATTTACTAGAAAAAGATTGGAAGTTTCATGTTATGTCTTTATGTGCTCGTAAATATAGGTAGAGTTGGAAAAATGTCTTCTTTCAAACAAAGTTAACGAATCAACCACTAATTAGTAACAATATGTGCAATTCACTGTAGTACGAAGGAACATATAATTAATAACAAGTTTCAGTTCAGGAAACAGTAACAAATTTATAATACCAACTTAATTATCATTTAGACCTTTTGGTGATGAAGTCCTTTCCTTTGAACTATACAGTAATTCCCCCCAAATTTGTTGATCCTTAATATAATTAGGTCACTTGGTGGGGTGCTAATAAAATTTTTCTATCCATTAAAATTTATTAGAAGATTATTCAAAATCTAATGGAGTGTTTCTCTGTACTTTTAAATATAAGCAAAGCTGGAAAAAAAATATTCTACTTTCAGGCAAAATTAATGAACCAACTACTAAGATTTTGATAAGACAGTTAACGGTGATTCACAACATGGAGCAAATGGAGTATTTGATTCAAAATAATTACTCTAAAATCTCAAGAGGTTGTTAATAACAGGTCAGGGAGTACTATTGATAAGTGAAGCAGCTACCATTAACATCTTGAGATTTTAAAATAATTAATTCGTACCGCGTGACTTTAAAGTAATTCTCCCTTATGAATAACAACATGCCTAATTCACAACCACGAGTGTGGCACAGTGACAATTCCAAAATAGACAGAGGAAGGGGACCTAAACTCAGACAATACACTGACGTGGCAAATTCCTGCAGGTCCACGTAGATACTTAGATGCCAGACATCATCGTGAGGCCAATAATGGAGACCCAAATTATGAACAAATCAACACCAGACAGATAATTCCCTTCACTTCCAAATGAACCCCACACCACATATCCTTCACCAGTCACCACCAATCTGGCCATGGCTCTAAGTAAATAACAGCCCAGTACAGTGCACCTTCAATAACTAACCCACCTTTATTAATACTGCAAATTCTTGAAAACCAACCCTGCCCAAGACATAACAATGGGGTGCGCTTCCTCCAAGCGTATCGAAGCTAACGTCGACGTTTACCGCCCAGCGCCGACGAGCTTCGCGGTGTTTGACATCAACGCCATCGACGAACCATGGCTGAAGCTAAACACCTCCAAGATTGAGCAGGAGCAACAGGACAAAACCACCAGCCGCAACCTGCCCCCTCCCATTCTGCAGAAGCTCAAAAGCTCGAGGCCACCGAGGCTCCTCAGTCATGGGCCGCGCTCTGCAACGCTCTCGACGACCTCAAGCCCAACCTAGCGGCCGACGCCAAACCCGTCGTTAAACCTCCTTCGTCCACCGCTCCAGCGAAGCAGGCACCACAGAAGCGGACGTCGTTCCACACGTTGGAAGAGTTGGACGCAAAACTAAACCCTAAGAAGGATAAAGACCTGAAAAAGACGGAGTCCATGCGGGCTGAACTTAAGAAACCAAAGGACAAGAAAGAGGATAAGATAACGAAAGAGGAACCTGGGGAAGAATTCAAACCGGTGAAAGAGAACATATTCATAGTGAGGGACAGAATGGAGAGAGAGAAGGAAGGGAAGGAAGCGAATTACGAGAGGATAGCGAGGCTGAGGAGGGACCCACTGAGTGAGTTCCCGGAGAAGTGCCCGCCGGGAGGGAAGGAAGGGGTGGTGATATACACGACGTCGTTAGGGGGAGTGAGGAAGACGTTCGAGGAGTGCAACAGGGTGAGGGAGGTGTTGGAGTCACACAGGGTGGTGTACGACGAGAGGGACGTGTCGTTGCATGGAGAGTTCCTGAAGGAGATGAAAGAGATGGTGGGGGAGGGAGCTAGGGTTCCGAGAGTGTTCGTGAAGGGGAGGTACGTGGGCGGAGCGGAGGAAGTGGTGAGGCTGAACGATTCGGGTAGGCTGGGGCGGATCCTAAAGGCGAGCCAGGTGGAGAGAGGGGTGGGGAGACAAGGGTGCGAGGGGTGTGGTGGGGCCAGGTTCGTGCCATGCTTGGAGTGTGGTGGGAGCTGTAAGGTGATAGAGACGACGGAAGCTGGGGGAGATGTGAGACGAAGGTGCCCACACTGTAATGAGAATGGCTTGGTTCACTGTCCAGCCTGTCTTTCAATTTGATTTTTTGTTTCATGCTTAATTAATTACTGTTATTTCTCTCCCCTATAGCATATATATTTATATATGTACCGATAGAAATAATAAATAGTGATTGTAAAAAAAAAAATAATGCAGCACTAGTGTTATTGGTTTGTACGTGCAAGGCGCCTATGCGATTCGATTGTGGTAGTTAATTTGGTGCTCCTCAGATATATTATTCTGTCTGTAACGTAACCTTTTTCGTTAGTGTTTTGCTTATTTTGTGGGAATGTAATTATCCTGCTAAACATTTAATGCTTAATAAAGAGAGTATGCTTAATAAAGAGAGTTGATTAACTCTGGATCGTCCAAATAAATCTGATTTAGAGGATTCATATTTGATATTTTTAAAAAAAATGGTGACTTCTTAAACATTAGAAAATTATTTTTAAAAAAAAATAATAGTTCGGAGATTTTTTGATTTTTTATTTTAATCTATTAGGCTAATTTTTTTAAGAAAATATATACTTTTAGAAAATTTAATCCGTAGCACCTTATAATGCAGGACGGTAAAGGGGGAAGGGAGAAGGGATAGGAGAAAGAGAAAGATAGAGGAGGAGAAAAGTAAGAAGAAAAGAGAAATCAGATGAATAGAGGGAGGAGGGAACTACGAAGAAAAAATTCAATGTTATTCAAATCATTAAACGTACAAAGTATAAAAGTTGAAATGTTATTTATAAGTCTCAACGTAACTCTAGAAATTAACAATAAAGAAATCAATTAAAATAAGTGCTAATTAAATTAAATCAAATCTACGGTATTAAATATGAAATTAAATATACGATATTAAATAATTGTCTTCAAATCTGCAATATTAAATATGATATTTCACCAATCTTACGAGATCATCCTTTATTATTAACATCATTTTAATTAGATATTCAGATTTAACTAGCACTCGCTTGATTAATTTGCTTACGATATTAAATAATCGTTTTTAAATCTACGATATTAAATATGATATTCCACCAATCTTACCAGATCCTCCTTTCACCTTAATTAGATCTAAATGATTCGGATTTAACCGAGGTTATCAAAATCGGACCGGTGACTGAACCGGTCAAGACAGTGGGTTAAGGGTTAGTGGGTCAGATCGGAGTCAAACCGGGGGTCAGACCGGTGATGAATAAAAAATTAAAAAAATAAATATTATCACATATTGACAAAATCAAACTATTGAAAATTTCAAAAAATAAGTAGTAAATTTCATTATTAATAAAATAACAATTACCAAATAAATAATATACTTATAGATGATCTATTATCCAACATTATTTATTGTTTCAAAATTTCAAAATATATATGGTAAGGGGATATTTTGTTTTTTCTTCTCACATTTTGCTTTTCTCCATCAAAGACCAAAATGTTCTTCTTCATGTATTCTACAAATGGGATAAGAACAATTAACATGCAATAAAATGACAGTATAGAAGGTTAGGTAGGAAAATATCAACTTGTATTCTTTTATAGTGTATATAAATTTATCATTCAACTTACACTATAATTAATTGTGCTGTCTTCATTCATCTTAAGACTCTATATTTTCTCTCAGATGTATATATGTCTTCCAATGATGAAGAAAATTATAATCTCTCAAGCCTGTATTTCATACTATTTTACTTCTATTACTCATATCCCACTCTAATTCAAGAACTCCACCTTCATCCTAATAAAAAAATAAAAAAATGCTGACCGGGTCAACCCACCCAACCGGGCGGGTTGACTGGGTCAACCCCAGGTTGACCCCAACCCGGGGTCAATGCCTCAACCGGACCGGACCAGTGGCCGGTTCGCTGGTTTCCGGTCCGAACCGACCGGTCCGGTTTTCAAAACATTGAATTTAACTAGCGCACCCTTGCTTGATTTGCTGAATAGGGTAACAGGTCTTGTGGCCCCTTCTTCGGTATTTGATACATGCAAAGCTTAATTAGCCCTGGAGGAGTAACTCCTCAATCTGTGGTCCACTTGTGAATGCGCGCACGCTATATATATATATATATAGATCATATGTGTGTGGTTATGGTTGTATGCATATATTATATAGCTATGGTTGTCGCTCATATGTACCTATCAAACAGGACACGTTGGAATAATAAAAGATATACACGTTTAGTATATCTCCATATGGTGGCTAGCACACGTTGTCTCAAAAATTGGGTAAAATAATAAGAAACAGAAGAGAGATTTTAGGGCCCAAACGGGTTCGAACCGGTGACCTCTTGATCTGCAGTCAAATGCTCTACCACTGAGCTATGGACCCAATGTTAAAATTCTGTAAATATTTATTGGTCAATTTGTTTTAATCATCATTATTTTATTTTATTTTGTATAAAACATCATCTTTGGATTCCAACCTCACGGACGCGTGGCACAAGCTGGATGTGAACATCAGACACGTGGCAGTGTTGGATGCGCCTTTTTAATCATAGTAACAGCCTTTTAGATAGCCCGTTGGGAGAACGGACACAGATTCCAAGGTAAAATATGTGAGAGGAATTTTGTCTCGGTAAGCGCACCCGTTGGCAAAACGGGCAAACCAAACAAAGCTAAGTCTGCTTGTTCAACCAACGAAGATGATGAACAGTAGCAATTAATGTCGTAGATAACATACTTTAGAATTGGGGTTGGAATTGCTTCATTTTTTTTAATAGTATACTAAAAAAAAATTGCACTTAGAGTATTAAATTTACTTCAAATATAGTTTGGGGTCCTTAGCTCACCCTAACACATTAATCTATTTGTAACTTGATAAAAGTTTTACTCTGTCACCTCTTTCCCTTGTTATTTATATAATTATCAATCAGCAATTGATGAATAAATTCATATTAACAATAACTTAAGTGAAGTGATTAAAAATTAAATAAAAATCAAACAAATGACATGAATAGTTTTTTTTTGGTGATCAAAAGGTACATCAACTGCACTAATAATCGCTATTAATTAGTCTATTACTTCACCATCCTAACTTTTTATTTATCAATATAATATTTAATTGTTAAATCAAAACTTACGAATGTGTTTCAAATAAAGTTAGTAATTTACTTATCATTTACCAAGAATCCCCATCAAATTACAAAAGAATGATAAGGGGGAGAAAAGAAAATCATCTTTTGGAATACAATTTTCTTTTATTTGTTTTTTAGTTACAAAGGCAAGTCTTAGGCTTGAGATTTACAAAAGCATCCGCTAATCATGAGGGCACCTAATGATCTGTGGAATATTATTACAATCCAACTTAATTAGATCTAAACACATTAGAATGGCATAATCTTGATTGAAATCACAAGCTAATCAAACTTAGTAATTGTACACCAGAAAAACAAATTGATTTGGGCTAGACCAACTTTAGGCCGAATCTGCAAGCCCACACAAATGTATAAGTAGCCAATAGTCTAACGGCTAGAGACGAAGAAGACATGTGTAGTCATCCCAAGAAGTTAGATCCATCAACCGCATCCTTGAAATCTCAGCTCAGACAGTTAGATTTGAAGATTCAGCGATCAATACCCCTAGATCTGCAAGGATCGTTAGACAAGGCGGATTGACGATGAAGGTCGTAGACTTGCTATTTATTTTTGCTCTATTTTACAGTGTACGCGTGTGTAACACATTTGAGCACTCAAAACTCTCTCTCACACATTCTATTGCTCTATCACTCTCACAAAAACCAATCACCGCTGATAACTCTCTAATTTTTATTATATTATTTATACATTTAGAGATTTATCGATATGATTTTAAGAAATTCTGAGTTTAAATTAGTAAATCTATGATTCTGAGTTTGAAATAGCAAATATATCAAATGAGTCATTATCTTAGGGATTTGATAAATCTTAGCTGATAATAATAATTTTAAAGTTTTTAAGAATTTTTATTTTATTTTATTTCGTTTCCTTTTATTTTATTATTTTGTTATTTTTTCATGAAATTATGAAGTAAGAATCTTGAAAAATCAAGAGATAAAGAAAGATTCAAATAGGAAAAAAAGAATAGAGAAGAGAAGGAGTGCAACCGCTGCAATTTTTATAATCTCAGTAGTAAAAACTTGTCCATCCGTCTTGCTGCGTTAAGTCTAGTAGTTTACTAGCTTGTTTGGCAAAACGTTGAGGAGAGTCAAAAGCACATTCAACAGTATTTTTCTGTAAAACGAGATAATCTCATTCACATATTTACATCGGTTTACGTAAAAGTACTACTCTACCGCGTTTTCAAATAGACCCAATCTAGTTTTATCGATTCCATACTCCATTGACAGTAATCTACACATCTAATGCATTTTCATGAGTATATAATCTCAGGGTCCCAACTTGAAAATATGAGTGTTCTCAATTGCTAAACGTCATATCAATAAAAGGGTGTGTCAATCCATAATCTGTAGTCCATCAAAAAAAAAAAATATGTGCAGAGCCTTTATAAAGCTTTATGTTATTATGCTCAAGCTGCTTGATAAACTTGAAATCTCTCTTGTGGATGGCTTAAGATTTTCACAGAGGTTCAAAGAATATGCCCACTTCTGTTAAAATTGAAGAAGCCAGTCGCATCTATCATCTCCAATCAAACTTCCACAGTTTTCTTTGTTGTAGGCAATGCTTACCCACATAGAACGAATAATGCTCACCAAATGGAAAATCGAGTAACATACGCGTAAAGTGATAAAATTCTTGCACAAGTTGCAGATCCAACTGGGGCCAATAAAATAAAATTACATTAAATTCTAAACGTGTCTCTTGCATTTTGACTAATACAAATTCTGGCGAACGCTCTTGAACTAA
>JANTPZ010145306.1:6500-22345 GCA_025593235.1 Vachellia pachyceras | reverse complement strand
CCAACTAAAGGAAGGGTATATCAAAGGTGATCAAACAAAGCATATTTCACTGAAATTCTTCTTCACCAGTGATCTTCAAAGGGATGGTGAAATTGATAGCCAGAATATCCGTTCCAATGAGAATCTTGCAGATTTATTCACCAAATATCTTCCAGGTGCAATCTTTCAAAAGCTTGCCTATATCATCGGTCTTCGCAAACTTAGAGATATCAAGTAATGTCCTCAAAAGGGGGAGTCGATACACATTGTACTCTTTTTCCCTTGTCTAGATTTTGTCCCACTGGGTTTTCCTAGAAAGGTTTTTAATGAGGCAGCTCTGGATTGTGTATCAAAGAATGATGTACTCTTTTCTTTGGCTAGGTTTTTGTCCCACTGGGTTTTTACTAGTTAAAGTTTTTAACGAGGCACATTCATTATGGACATCTAAGGCGGAGTGTTATGAATATATTAATTATGTGGATGTCCATTGACTCTTGACCTTCTGCATCATAAATGCTGTTCATAAATTGTTGCAGGGAAACGAAGAGTTATTCAATGTACGAAGAGTCACCATTAATATTCATTAATTGTACTATTAAGTGTGACCCTTGGAAGTCATTCTCATATGTCTATAAATAAGGCTTTGTACTTGATGAATGGAATAGAGAAAACTGAATGTGCATTGCTCTCCTATCTTCTCTTCTCTTCTCTTCTCTTATCTCTTATCTTGAAAGCTCTTACTTTTATAATAAAAATAACTTATTTAATTGCTTCAATTTTGTCAAGTTAGCCAATTTAATCTTATGCTGAATAATAGAGATACTATTGTGGTTGTTTGAGAATCTATTGGAATAGTGATTTTACGGATTCCGAGATAAGTATATGAGAGAAGTTTTGTCTCGGTTTATGTGCAACATGGTTTAAACGTGCAAACCAAACAATCACAATAATCACTTTGTCGCTAGATTAGTAATTTTTTTGTGGTTCAAATTAAACATCTTAATTCCTGTGTACTATTTTATTCTATTCTTCTACAGTGAAAGTTACTTCGGATTTTGATTCATAGATGTAGAACCCTCAGCTACGCTCTCTCTTAGAACATATGCATGGTTGTTGCCTTTTGAGATTGTTTATTGAAATGCCTGAAACTTGCTGCTCTGAGACGCGTGTGTGGTTAGAAGATGTGTGTTTTAAAATATGTTAGGAGAAAGATTTCACGTAAGTTGAAATAAACATGTGAGAGGAATTTTGTGTCGGATTACGCTAACATGATTGCTAAAGATGCAAAGTAATATTGTTTATCATCAGTTTGAGCAATGTCAACTTCTGATTTGATTTGTTAGATGGCCATGGGCTCGTTTGGCAAACTGCCATAAGTCACTTATAAGTGCTTATTCATACAAGCCGAGGCAAATATGTGGAGGAGATTGTCTCGTTTTGCAGAAAAGCAGTGTTGAACGTGCTTATGAAAATAAGTCACTGCTTGTCAAATAATAAATGCACGGACCATGTCTTTTTCACCGATTGATTTTGTTTTTACTTTTTTTTGAGAGACTTGCCATTTTGATAAGTAAACCACAGTCCAATAATAAATGCACGGAGAACAGTTAAATAAGCATTTTTCAAAAGTTGAAACTCATTCATATAAAATCAGTTAATACAGACATAACAGATACATATTATAAATAGATGTCATTATATTTACATCTATATAAAATATTATCATATTTTACTTTCTTTTTTACTTCTTATATTTACATTTACCTTCTGTAGTACCATGCTCACATTGGTTAATTTTCTCTAAAATAATGCCCAAAAAAGTAAATATGATAGAAACGAATCTTTGAACTCACATAATACCCACAAAAATCCTCGACTCCATATTTTAATTGAATAATAAATGACTGGAAATTGGAATATTGTCCACATGATTGCTCCTTATTACTAATTCTGGTTCCAGGGGTATTATCGTCTATTAGATCCAACGGATACTTCCATTTAAAAATCTTGATGCGGCCCAACGTTAGTATACCCTTCAACATCTCCCGCAAGAAAAAAATCCTATCTCACCCACACCAACGTACATTGAACGCAAAATTTCACCTGTGATTCTGGAAAACGTCGCTCTCAATATCCCGAAACCCTAATTTGATCCATCAGACTAACGGAAATCAACACGCTCTCAGCCCCTCACAACTACTCCTTCCTTGGTGTCTTCTTCCATGAATATGGATGAAGGATCATGGTCGCAGAGTTCTTCCAGCAAGGCCAAGTTTCGATCTCCTCTCTGGGATCAATTAATCCACAGAAAAAAAACTCGAGAAAATGTAAGACTTAATTTTTTGCTGCTTCCCATTCCACATTCTTTTCCAATTCGTTACCTCATATTTATAAACTATTTATAAATCCTGGCGTTCCTGTTTGGGTTGACCCAAAAGAGAACAAGAGCAATTATGTAACATCTCATAGCCTTCCCTCATAGATATTGTCTCTGTTACAAACAGAGCATGTTTTGTTTCCTTATGTTTCTACAATAATCCAAAAAACGCGTTTACGAAGGGAAGGTATCAACACCTTATAAGGAGTGTTTCGTTCCCCTTCCCAACGTGAGACTTTATATCCACCCCCAATAAGAGCCCAACGTCCTCACTGACACACTGACCGGAGGCCTGACTCTGATACCATTTGTAACATCCCCAGAGTCCTCCTTCATAGATATTGTCTGTTATAAACGGAGCATGGTTTTATTTTCCTGAGTTTCTATAATAATCTAAAAAATGCATGTATGAGGGGAAGGTATCCACTCCCTTATAAGGCGTACTTCGTTCCCTCTCCCAATCAAAATGGCTTTTTGATGCAACTTCGTCCAGAGAAGGATTTAGATTGGATGATTATTAGAAATCTTGATTTGGATACAATGGCCAATTTGGATGTATAGAGGCAATGCGTTTTCCGAATTCATAGCCCTGGATCCGATTAAGATGCTAAATTGACGGAATCTTCGTCATGTTCTTTTATTCAATTGCATTATTTCATTATGCTCACCCTTGTTCTTGTAGCTTTATGCTTTTCATTTATGTGTCATCATACTTGCTCTGATTTTTTCTTCTCGGTTAATAGCTGGACAGGTTCATTCCTAATAGGTCAGCCATGGATTTCGGTTTCGCTCATTACATGCTCACTGAAGGAAGGAAGCGCAAAGAGAACCCGGTAGTAAGCTCACCATCACGAGAAGCCTATCAGAAGCAATTGGCTGAGGCGCTCAACATGAACAGGACTCAAATCTTAGCCTTCAAGAACAAGCCGCCAACACCCGTTGAACTCATCCCCGACCACATTCTCAACCCACCTCTTCATCCCAAATCCACGAAACGCATACGACATATTCGTCAGGTATTTAAATTACCTCAAGTGATCTATGCTTAAATTGTCAATTATCTGCTGCAGTTTCGTGTGACCAGGAACACGAATTTTATGTATTGTTGCATTCTAATTTGTTTGTGAATATGTTCCAGAGTTCTGAGAGGACATTGGAAGCTCCAGACTTCGTAGACGACTTCTATTTGAATCTACTAGACTGGGCAAGTAGCAATGTCCTTTCCATTGCCCTTGGAAATACGGTATACTTTTGGAATGCTTCAGATAGCTCAACCTCAGAACTTGTCACAATTGACGAGGAAGATGGTCCTGTCACAAGTGTTAGCTGGGCCCCTGATGGAAGCCATATAGCCATTGGTTTGAACAATTCACATGTCCAACTATGGGATTCTACTTCTAATAAGCTGGTAAATCATTTAATCATTTTCTGTAGTCTTTGAAGAATAAAAATTGTTAATCGCTCTTATCTGATTCTAATGCTCTCTTGTCTGGCTTTATACAAAATCCAGCTAAGAACAATGAAGGGTGGACACCGAGGTCGAGTTGGTTCATTAGCTTGGAACAATCATATTCTCACAACAGGAGGAATAGACGGCAGAATTATCAACAATGATGTCAGAATAAGATCTCACATTGTTGAAACCTACAGGGGACACCAACAAGAGGTGTGTGGACTGAAGTGGTTAAGCTCGGGACGGCAATTAGCCAGTGGAGGCAACGATAATCTTGTTCACATTTGGGACAGTTCTATGACATCTTCGAGTTCACCTACACATTGGCTTCACAGGCTCGAGGATCATAGAGCTGCGGTTAAGGCCCTAGCTTGGTGTCCATTCCAAGGAAATCTACTGGCAACTGGTGGGGGTGGGGGTGACCAGTGCATCAAGTTCTGGAACACTCATACTGGTGCGTGCATAAACTCTGTAAACACTGGCTCGCAGGTGTGTGCTCTATTATGGAACAAGAATGAGCGTGAGTTGCTTAGCTCGCACGGTTCCACCCAGAACCAGCTCATACTTTGGAAGTATCCTTCTATGGTGAAGTTGGCAGAGCTCATTGGTCATACCTCCAGAGTGCTGCATATGACTCAAAGTCCTGATGGTTGTACAGTGGCTTCTGCGGCAGGGGATGAGACTCTGAGATTTTGGAATGTGTTCGGAACCCCAGAACTGTCTAAGCCTAAACCAAGGGCTAACCCTGAGCCCTTTGCTCATATAAATCGAATCCGCTGAAGATCACAAGTGAAATTAGTTTGAGCTTGTCCGTCGCGGACATCCTTGAACGAGTGTGGTGGGGAGGAGGTGGCTGGGAGGGCTATCCCAAGTTTTTTTTAGGTATTATAAGGAATTATACTCTCCAAATTTTTTGCAACATACACACGATTGCGCGCGCACAATCTCCCATGCAAGCAACTACAGACTCTGAAGCCTGAACTGTGTATATTTAGACAGATGCGTGCATATTTATATATAATTGTCTGTATAGAAACAATCAATGAATTGGAATGAAAAATGGCATATCTGTGGATTTTCAATTTAAACTGTTCTTGTGTCGTCATAAGCAATTGTTAGTCCATATCCAAGTTAAAAGAATTCTCTTTTAAAGATGTCGCTGGTTTTTCTTCCAAGTTCTTGTCCATTTCTGATGCCCTTAATTTGTCCGTCAGATTTCCAACAACTACTACATCAAATAAATTTAAGCAAGCGGACAATTAAATGTGTTTTAGTTTATTTTAGTGGAATTTATTATCCCTTTATAGCTTTGTTTATGGTTTAAAGTTTAAACACTTCATCACAAACACACACACACTCTCTCTCTCTCTCTCTCTCTCACACACAAACATTGTAGGTGTCATGCACATCCAGTTTGATTTTAAGATTTTAATAGCCTAGTTATTTATTTGGAGGCGTGCGACAGAAAAAATATATATACATCCAATTTAAGCAGAACCAACCTAAAACAAGTATATATCTTTATTGCTCCATGCAAATAACTGAGATTTTGATTTCTTTCTCCACCTTAAGGGTGTGGCTCAAGAAACAAGCCATTTTTCAAAGTCATCATGTGATAAATCTTCTCAAGGCTATACATACTGTTCAAGTTCCGTGGAAAGAGTATTACATTTCTTCACAGAGACTACAGTAAGAAGATATTGTTAATTATTGGGTTGAATTGTCAGCAGTTTTCTCTTAGGGGTAACGTTACTCAAAAAGTTTTTTTTTTTAAAGCAATGTTATCATAGAAGTGCCAAAACGGAGTTATGTTAACTCATTATATTAAAAATTAATGTTGACCATTAAAACATTTTCGTTAGATGTTAAAATTTGTAGGGTAAACAGTAACATTACTCCCTTTTGAAACTTTCAAAACAATATTTCTCCTAAAAAACTTATGGGGCATATTTGCAATTTAATTCTTAATTATTTAAGCTTCTTTGAAGTAAAAGAGTACCCTTGTATGCTTTGGTCATCTGGGTTTGTCAAGGCCTCTTACCAAGGAATTTGCAGTCTTTATGGACTTGAATCAATACTCCATCTCATCTCTTATTCAGGAAATTATCCGCAGCTAATAAACAGAATATATATATATATATATATTTCTAACTTCCCGCGTCTTATCACTGGTTCTAGAAGAAGAGTTTGGAAATGTTTTAAGCCTTCCCCAAATTTGTCCTGATATTTTTACTAGGTTTTCCCACCCAACTCTGGTTCCATTAGAAAAGAAAGGTCGCAATGCAGCAAAACCCCATTCCATGAAAGTTTGTACTTTGTACACACTACATAGACCTGATCTGACCTTTTTTAGTGATCATGGATCGACTAGGAAATGTCAGGCTGTATATTATTCTAAATGGACCCTACAGGTCCTGGGTTTGTACCGGTCAATTAATTTTCTGCATCCAAGAGCTTAACCCAAAATTATTGCGCCTTTTTTATCATCCTGTCCAATATAGCAAGATGATGCCCTCTAGCTAGTCTCTGGCAAGCGAGCTCAGATATTCTAACCAGCACAGTGTCCTTTGTTGAGTCAGTGAGTGATCCACCTCAGAAGCAACATGCTTCTTCTGAATGGCTCCCTTGCATGTGGGAATTCATCATGGTTTCAGAACGCACTCAGAAACTCAGCTGTACTGTTTCTCTCTGAGTAGCTTCACACACTGTCGGAGATAATGATGCACAACATTATTGAAAGCCCAGAAATTATGGTTTTGAAGAAATCAAGGGAGAGAGAAAGATTCTTCATTATGTTGCGTTTTTATCTGTGTCTTTCGTCTCATAATACTACGGTTTTAAAAGTTGTAATTAATAACTGCTACGAGAGTTATAAATATCAATTCATTAAATGAAATTTCGAACATATATGCTCGACATGAATTATGAATCAACTAGTTTGAGAATGGTTTATATCTCCTCCCACCTTTTCTTATCAGATGGAGGTGTGTTCATATATTTATTTTAATCAAATACACTATTTCTTCACGTCATATTGGCCCTACAAAATAAATCCCTTCTCTCATTCTGTAGAATCCTGATTAATCTATTTTTCGAAATCAGATCTGATTATATGTGGGCTCAAAACTTGTCAGCCTCCGGGGCTCCTGATTTCCAGTTCAATCTTCAATTTTTGACTCCTGAGAAGTCACTAAATTTGTTGAGCTGGAATGATAAAATGACTGTTAAGTGATGTTATTAGGTTTATGTTGTCATATTTCTAATAAAATTTCCTCCAAACCTAGTCTGTCACAGAAATGCCTTCATCGATCTTGTTCATTAACAAGAGAGTCTATCAACTTCACACTTAGAGAGAACTTTTACTTTTATCTTCCTGCTTCCCCCAGGAACAAGACAACTTTGAATAAAGAAATCAGATTTCTTATATACTGATCAAAGTCGAAGCTCAAGGTATACATGCATGTAAACTTGATCCGAGATTATACATCAAAATTTTTTTTTCGCCATATTTCAAGATTATTGCATTTTCAGATGGATTGTTTTAGCAGAAGACTGTTACCGTTTCAAAAAGGTGATAAAGCTGATCGATGATCACGTACCAGAAGCCAACACGTCTAAAGTCCTTTTGTTAGTTTGTAGGCACAACCCTAAGAAACCATATAGTGGGCACACACTAGGGTTTGTCCACCAGATTGTTAAGGCGTCGAAATCAATCTAAAGCCGTATTCCAAATAAAGAAATGAAGATAGGAGAAGTGTGTTCTCTTTCGGGTAAAAGCAGAAAGGTTAGTCATCACGAGGATTTAATTTCTTTGTTGATTAGGAACCTTGGAGATAAAGTCAAGAACGTATTTGAGGCATATATCCATTGAACCTGTGTCTGTCACACGGTACTGTTGGTCTTTGAGAGAATGATGCAGAACTTGGACCCAGAACAACTATGGATGGCTCCACCTTAAATTGCTCGTTTCGTTATCTTCTGGAGAAGATAAGAACCAAACTTCATCAGATTAATACTATATTGCCATATATTTATATGTATAGTGCCTGCCGTCTAATGAACAAGTCAATTAATGAAGCTGATTCGAGTCATGCCATATGGAGATTCTGGTTTGAGACCTACCAAATCTTCACGAAAAGATATTGATGTTGAGATTAACACGCATTACTTGCTTAAAAAAATAATCAATTCGTCAAATCATGAACTAAACTATGCATTATAATTTCTATAGTCGTTTTAGTGAGGATATCTTTTCATGTCTCACAAGAGAGTGACAGTGTGACACACTAGTTTCATTTTCTCTTCTACATGAAAAAGTTGGACTCAATTATTATCAGACTAATCTGAGTGTAAGTTGTATATGATTGGGTTCATGGTGCCAGCTGAAAGCCTGCTGTGCCTTCTCAACTGCCATCTCTATCCTTCACTTAAGTGATTTTATATAATCCGAGATAAGCATATAAAATAAAAGGAGTTTTGTTTTGGTTTGTGTAAAAGTGCTTTTGTAATTAATTATGGGAGTTTGCCAATCACCTTAGCACCTCGATTAATTAAATGGGTCTTAGCTTTATCAAATGTGATGGAGATTAGTTCTTCGTGTGCACACATAGAGAACACTCACACACACACACACGTACTTGTGTATGTATATCAGACAAATTTGATCTCGCACACGTGTATCTGATATTTTTGCACCGCGTTTCTATGAAACAATGATTAATACCAAAGCAAATAGTGTGCTGATCTGTATCATGTACTCTCTATTCATTCCACTAAAAAAGACAAAACCTAAACATATTGCCAGTGCCTGGTGGGCTATACTAATTAATTAATTAATTCAGATCATAAAGCAAGTCAATCAATCATCCAGAAAAATGAAGAGAAGGGGAATTAAGGAAGTAATTAGAAGCCATAATTGAAACTGAAGTTAATGGTTTTATTCGTCATCTTTACACACACACACACACATCCAAGTATATCCTGAGATCAACAAGAAAAGTTGAATGGCCTAGAAGGATTTCTGCTCTATCACAGTCAGGCCATTATTACTAAGCGCCAATCACTCTTGAATCATCTCGCCCCACTTGTTTTAATCTTTTTGGTTTTTTCTTAATTCTAATTAAGCACTCAATTAGCTGACTTTTAACTAGCTTTATTGGAAAAGTTTAAGAAATTAATTAACTATGAACAAGATACGTTACCCTGAGTTGGATCGATATATACACGAGAGCAGGTAGGTTTTATTTAATTAATTAATTATAATTTGACGATGACAAACACCAGAGATTATCTTTTTCTGACGGCCTCTTGATAGAATGAAGAAATTATTAATTCTATCCACTATAACTAGTAAATTTTGCTTTATCTTGAATTAACTTTATAATTATGCCTTATCTCAAATCGCCTCAGAATGTGATCCAAGGAACTTCTGGATAAGCATACTGATCTCTAATTAAAATATCAATTGGTGCTGGTTGGGGTTGAAACTTAATTCCCTCTACCTTTTACTATATGAAGCCTATTAGTTACTTCACATATAATAGTGAAATAGTTAAAAGTAATTACGTGGCAAAAACTACTCTTATAATTTTCAAAACTGCCTTTATTCAAATTGAGACAAGATAGATGCTGAAAGTGGTGAATAAAATTAAATTAAAGATATTTTTGAAAATGAATCATTAATGATTTTTTTTTTTGAAAAAAAAAGTCTAGTAACTACATGTATTAAGGAACATGGAAACGAGTCTTGTTACACAAGACTGGAAAAGAAGAATGAATCATCAATTTGAATATACTACCAGAAAAATATCATTTAGCGACGGAAAAATCCATTTCTAGATGGTTATTTTCTATCTGAAAATTTTCTTTAACAACAGAAAATATTAGCGACCATCATTTTAATGACGAAAAATAGTCATTTAACGACAGATTTTCCGTTTCTAAATGGTATTTTTCTAGTAGTTAGACCCCCTAAAATGCAATCTAGCCACTAAAAGCTCATTTGTGTTTTTTGGGTGTGTTTGGGAATGATGATTTGGAGAATGCATTTTGCACAAAAAGAAGTTCATGGCAGAATGAGAAAAAAGTGGCGTTGGAAGGAAATACATTCTGAAAAAGGAGGGGCAACTTGCAAAATATCAATGATCAACATTCAGAATTAGAAGATAAGATGCTATTTTTCTCACTGGTCGCGGTTTGCCTGCCCTCCAGTTCCATTCCTTGTTTCCTTATCCTTTTCATTTAATCGTTAAATATCTCTCAAACAAAAAAAAATCATGTTTTTGCATGTTTTAAAATATAACAAGGTTCATTATTTACAAAATGTTAATAATATTATTCCTCATGAATTATCTCTATAATATTGCATCCTGTCCTTAATAAAAAGGCCAGTTAACTTTTTTTTGAGGTTAAGGAAGATAATAAAAATATTTACCATCTTTCTTTAAACCCATTTGTCTAACTTTTCAATGATATGTAATTTACACATATATTTCTTTATTCCATTTTTATCAGTTTATTTTTTCCTAATTTTATCACAATATATAAAATAATATATATGCATTATTTAATGAGCTTCATACCCTTTTAAATAATTTTCTACCAAAAGTCACTTCTCCAATATTTGTTAAATATATAAATGCATTTTTTCAAAATACATTCTAGATAAAAGTCATTTTTTAAAATGTATTATGGTTAAAAGTCATTCTTCAAACGGTTATTCAGACGGACAATTGTTACTAGCTAATACCATATATAATACATTTAACAAGATGTAGAAAAAAACACATAGAAGGAAAGGAATAAAACTTTTGTACAATTACATTCTGATTTAATCTTGTATCATTTGATTTTTTGATATACAATTGCCTGACAATTTATATTGTAGCATGAATCTTCAAGTGCTAGATGATGATGAATGGTCATGTGTGTACTCTGATTCTATCAATTTTAACTAGTCAGATGATGCTGATAGTTCATATGCATGATTAAGGCTTGAAGGTCCTCTTAAATGGAAACATGACTCTATTTGAAGTTGACTTTTAATAATTATTGGATCACCCATTTATAAATCAACTCGAAGAATGATTACAATTGTCACAATTTCTGTGGTGGATCTTTGAACATGATTCGAATGTGCTCCTGCTTCATTAATCAGCAGTTCCAATTAACAAGATGCAAATTCTACTGCACATAGCAATTAGGAAGAAATCAGGCTCACTGAGACAATCAATAGTAGATTCTCATCATTTTGATAATTAATAGCTTTGAAGTATGCCACTATAACATTATATTAATGTATCAATAATCGAGTATTAAAAGTTAGCAATAGTTAAGCAGAGTGATAAGATGTTCAAATTATTGAAACATATTATAGCTTTTGATCGTGAATTAATCGTTAGTGTTGAATGTTAGTTCACTTATGTGGACTCCATATACCAATTACATCAATATTGCTCACGTATTTGATATATATAAACAAAAAAAGGATGCATATAATGAGAAGAGAAGCAATTTAGACATAAAACTTTTGAAGCGTGGCCTTGTATATGTGTGTGTGTGTGTAAGAAGTGACAAGACTTTGGCTCCGTTTGGATAGCCCGTTGAAAGAACGGACACAGATTCCGAGGTAGTTTATGTGAGAGGAAAAGTGTCTCGGTAAGCGCACCCGTTGTGTCAACGGGCTTACCAAATGGAGCTTTTGTGATTTCACACACATCTGGTGGCTTTGGATATTCCACTTGTTAATTAAAGATGACATAAGCTAAGCAACAACTTATAAAGACCAAGAGAATACAAAAGGGTGAAGATATACAAAAGGGTGAAGATATATATATATAGCAACTTCATTGGATTTCAACCAATAATGCACACTTGAAGGCAGCACATATCGATCTCCACAGCTAAGTCGACAAATTAATAATGATTAAAGGCATGCAATTTCCCTTCATTAATTTCCTACCACAAACTATACGTACCAATCTCATCAAAACTAATCACATCATAATTCTAACTAGAATTTTCAAGCAAGAATCGTTTCAGGATTTGCAGGACCTCTCCTGCAACCTGTGAGTATGGATCTTGCGTGAAGAAACCATGCTCTCTTCCTTCAAACTCAATGTACTCAATCTTCTTCCCTATCTCCTTCAATCTTTTTGCATAGTCTTGTGCCCTATCCTTCAACAACTCATTGCTTCCAACTATCACCATTATAGGATCAAGCATCACTTGTTCAAGGTTAGGGCTTTCAGGTCCGAAAGGGTTCGCCATTGGGTAGTCTCTATTCTCCCCGACAGGAACTGACAGCCTCCAAAACCTGCACATAAATCCATGGTGTCATTGACATGATTTAAAAAACGATCGAAACATATGAAGGGAGAGATCACAATTGCTATTACTTCACTAATAGTTAAAAAATGAAGCTTCTGACCATGATTTTGATCTTTGGCCGGTTACATACAAATACATTTGATCTTCATTTTAATTGGTGGATGTAGATGGCGGATTTCAATGGTCTTTTATGTATTACATGTGTGACATATCTTACCCACTTTGTTTTTTTTTTGAGTGAATGCTGAAGGCAACTGGTGTTAGCAGAGAATCTTCCGCCCAGATATTCCTCCACCCGTTTGGTTTAACTAGCACTATCTTTATCCTAATAATACCACTTCTCATTCTGCATTAAGTGGCCCATCACCACACACACCATTTGGCAATCAATACCATTTTGGTCTTTGATATAAAAACTATATGAGGATTGGATTTAATCATAAATATTGAATTTCAATCCAATCCACTTTGCCTTTCAAAATTACAGTGCATTATCATTGATTGGGTACAATTACAAGGTTTACTTTCAGAGGTAATCAACATAAAATAAGATATTTTAGAAAAGTAAACTCATATTTATTATAATAAGCAACTTAACTAATTTTATTAATCTATCCAATCAGTTATATAACTCTTACATTAAATATCGATGATAGTAAATAAGAATACCTAACAATAATGTTTAGTTTCTCTGGGGGAAACTAAAATAGTGATTTTAGCATCCATGGGTACATATATAAAGTGCGGATTTTATTGATGTTCCCGTCCCAAAAGGGCAAAAATTATGATGAAGTAATGATTTTGAAAGCGATCAAGAGTGGATGTAGTAGTAAACAGTATAAATACGTGACAATTACGTTTCTTTGGTATCCACGATTTGATGAACGTACATGCTCAAGTGATCTGGCATGTGAAGGTGACCGATATAAGATTGTCCAAGAGGAAGTAGCCAGATTCAAATGTTATTGCTTTAATTCTGTAGAATCCACATGTTCATTTAATTACTTGTGAGGCCCTCGGACTATTTGTCTCTATCTCAATATGTATGTGTCCTCTTTTCTAAGATGTCACGAACGTCTTACTTTTAATATGTAAATGTGAATGAATCATTTTTTTAAAAAAGAATAGAGTGTAAGATTGCAGCTCGGGTAAAAAAAAAAGTGTAAGGTTATAGTTAATTACCAGCCCCACGAAGTTTTACTCCAAGAAGTGAGTTATGTTGAACTTTTATGAACTACTATTCATTACCTGTCTAGTAAGTCCAAGCTCAACATTTTTTCACGAGCACTCTCCTCGGACTTGCTTCTAACCTCCCCACCAAAAAAGGGCGCCAACAGAAAGTAACCTCGTACCCGAAGCGGATCCATCTCACGGGATCCGGATCCCAGCCGAACCGCCAAATGGTGTGCGATGTTCCCGCCAGATGAATCACCCACTACAAACACTCGGTCAAAGTCAACGTCACCATTCAACCATGCATCTCCACCACCGCCATCCACCACGTCCTTGTTGCTCAAAGCCTGCCTCTGCACCCACCTCACGGCCTCTACCGCATCGTCCACTGCTGCCGGAAGCCGGTGTTCCGGGGCAAGGCGGTAGTCAGGAGCCACGACAACGGCCTGGAGCGCCGAAGCCATGCGAACGCAACAATTGTGAAGATGTGGCCAGGCGCACGAGCCGAAACAGAATCCTCCGCCGTGGATAAACATTATGAGAGGAAGCTTGCCACCGGAGGAGGATTTGGGTTTGAAGAGACGAAGGTAAAGGTTGAATCTTTTGTGGAAGAGACAGTCTTTGGAGAGTACAGAGTTGTCTTCTACGAGTGAAACATTGAAATCCATTTCGTCGGATCGGGAAATGGAGCCGTCACTGTAGAGTTGGAGGAAACCTAGGCAATCCTCTACTAAGTGAGGAAGAGAACCCATGGCGGTTTGCGTGTTTTCGAGTTATATGGTTTATATTTTGGCCGTGTAGCTGTAGGAACCGGGCATTGCTGGTGAAGGCTATATATACAACAAGCAGATGGTAGTATGGAGAGATAACGAAGAATGACGAGGGCAGTTCAGTAATTTAAGTTTTAAATTATTGAATATTGAATGTGCTTTAGGGATCATGCACGCTTTATTCTTAATTTTTGTTCTATCTAAAAAAATTCATTTTGTTCCTTTTTCCATGCTATAGAGTATAGAATGTAATTTATCAAGGAATGGTAGTAATATATTTATCATATGTGGTAATAGTGATACAAGTTATTGTGTATTATACATTGAAATTGATTTGAGTTATATATTGAATATTGACGCCATAACTCTAGCTAGCTTCAGACTATACAGTTGATGGCGCAGCTTTAATATTTAGTTTGGTCTGAGGCCTGAGAGTTAAGATATTTTAGAAATTATGGGATATATTAATATATTGCAGTCTTTTTAAATGCTTACATACAAAAAGATCGCCTTTTAAAGCTAAGAACGGGATTATTTTGTTTCAATCGACTCTTTATACTATAATGAGAACCTTATATACCTGTTTGTTTCTTTAAGATATGAAGATCTTAAAAAAAAAAAAGTCTTTCATATCTAACACCTAAAATTAAAGTTTTATTCTTAGGAACCTTGTAGGGTTGAATATACCATTTGCCTTTTAAAATCAAATGCGACATTCTCATAATCAAATTTAGATATAAAGCATGTTCATAATATATCAGATTAAATCATATTAAATACCATAATAAAGCTTGCTCGTGCAAAAAATAGTGGGAAGAGCATCTTTCCCCCCCTTTTCGATAGCAACTTTAGAACAAAACTGGACTTTCCCTTCACCCATAAAAAGTCCCCATGCTTGTTCATAAAGGTTTTGTTATATTGTGGTTTCTGCTGGGTGAGGGTGCTACTAATTAATGGGAAATTGAAACTTGGATCAGACTCTGCGGCTAAAAAAGTAATGCAGTGATTGAGCTTTTGACCCTATGGGAGCTTGGTCTGATTTAAAATGGTGGTACTATTACTGATAGTGGTGGTGGAGGTGCCCACGGCAGCCATAGAAATGGGATTATAATCTTCGATTATTTATAATATAATTTCATTTTTTAATGTTTTTTTCCCAAAAGGGAGTCACTCATATCTTAACTCAATCACATGTAATCAAATGATTTTATGCACGCACTGTATATTATCTCTTTCAGCTGAATTGCTAAACAAGAAATTACAACTGTTCTAGCCTAACAGATAAGTTATGGTAGGCTCACACCGAGTTAATTGGCTTGTTTGGAACAACGTTTTAAAAAGCCAAACGTACGTTCTCCTTCGTATATTCATCTTGACTTGCGTAAAAGTATTTCTCTACCGTGTTCCCAAACGGATACAATAATAAATAAATATGTGAGAGATAAATAATATTATCACTGGAATATTTATCTTTTGGTAGCTTCATGTATGCACCTAAAGTTTTCCTATAAGTCTTCGGTAATCTTATATATATATACTCACTGCTTTGATTACCAGAATATTAAAAACAAAAGTAACTTTAGAAATTCTAAAGCTATTAACGCCATTAACGATGCCACGACGAAAAGTCTGTGTGCACCAATAAGCATATGGTTGGTGGATTCAGAGGCGGAGCCAGGACCCTGGACCAGTGGGGGCAATTTTTTATTTTCAAACAAATGACAACAAGCTTACAAGTGTAAATAATTTGAGTGGGTTCAAATAT
>JANTPZ010145300.1:0-17610 GCA_025593235.1 Vachellia pachyceras | reverse complement strand
TATATATATAGATGGTTTATGTATTTCAGTTTCGTTCATTTTTTTTTCTTTTAAGATATATTGTCTTGTCTAGCTAAGCTCCAACGATTTTGAAGAAAGTGTGATGCATAGTCTCTGGCATTGCTTTTTGTACCATTTTTACGCTTTCCTGTGCTGGTTAATTAGTAAAAGTATCATTATATATGAAGCATATAACTTTATTATATATGGTGCGAAAGGACTTGGCTTTTAAACTAAATGCTAAAGTTTCTTATATAACTATAGTTGCCAACATGGGTGTGTGTGGATGTGTTAACATGCCCATATTATAATTTAATGATCTGTATATTATATTTATCTTTCTATCATGAAGTCGCTAACGAGTGTTGGATCTAGTAGAAAAAGTTAGTCGCTCATATCGTGAAGGATTAAACTTTGAATTCTTGCTAAGAGATATGTGTGTGTTTGGGAATCATTGGGAGAACAGATTTTACGGATTCTGAGAACAATTTACGGAATTCAAAAAGAATTCATATATTTTGATATTGTTTTTATGAATTTTGAGATGGTTTTTACGGATTTCAAGATAACTTTGTCTTGACTTATGTGCACCGTTAGTAAGAAATTTTTCCCAAATATGCACATTCTTAATAGTGTTATAAACAATATTGACTCAAATTGAAGGATACTTGTCCTTCAGCAAAAGAAAAAAATATCAAGTCAATGAAATAGAATTTATTTATAAATTATATACCTTTAATTCATTTTTCATTTAGGACTATATTCTATAGTTGATTCATCACACGATAGCACAAAACATGTAGATAGGTTCCCTACTTCTGTACTTTTCACATTCGTTTGAGACCTATAACACCGTACTATAATATCTCCGTGGCTATTGTAGTAAAATTAAACTTGACTCGATTTATTTTTTATAAACCATCTGGTATCTTAGATTCATTGTCCGCCTCAGACTAATCCGAACCCCCCGTGAGGAGACCTTACGGTAGTAGCGAGGTACCGATAGGACAACCTCTTTGAGGCTGCGTTAATTATCGAGGCTGTCACTTCCCAGGATTCGAACCCTCACTCTGAGAAATGCTGGTAGTAGCCCTTACCAACTCTACGAAGCGCCCATTGGTTGAGTCAATTTTTTTATTACAATAAAACAAAGCATTAAGCATGAAAAGAACAAAAACCAGGGAGAGATCAGAGACTAGTTCCTAAAAAAATAAAGGATGTCTTTTTTTATTATGAATACTTAAATATGAGAATTTAGGATGAATGCTTGAGAACACTTGCCTTCTATGATTTTTCAAATAATGAAATACGCTGTGTGGCCAAACCACAAAAAAAAAGAGCATAACCTACAAGAAATATTTGTGTATGAAAGTAATTTCTATTTTTTTTAATTCTTAACTGTTCCACTAAAAGTATATAGTGCATGTTTAGGAAATCTTTCCCCCAAACGGTATACTCAAATCAAGATAAAAAGCATCTTGCAACCCGTAAAAAACATTTTAAAATTCGAAAAAAAGCATATCGAAATCCGTAAATTCTTCTTAAATTCCATAAATTCTTCTCGAAATATATAAATTCATTTCTCCCAATAGATTTTCAAACAAGGGTCTGTCGGTGACCCCGTGAAATATATATTATTCGTATATGACTACATAATATTTGTCGGTATAGATTAAGAGCTTATACGAAAATTTGTACCAGGCGATTCATAAATCAAGACCACATGACCATAATATTTTTTCTTTGTTTGAGCTTGAAAAGGGATCTGCATTTTTTATCTGGTTTTTGACATTATGCATAAGCATCAAATACAATTTTGTTGTGCTAAAATCGGTGAGGTATCTCATACAACTTTTCTTTAAAGGGGGAAAAAAAAGGAAAGTATTGAGAATGTAGAATAAGGTATAAGCAAAGTATTCATAATTTCTGCTTTCATTTTCCACATTCAAAGCTCTTCTTTTTCATTATTTCGAGCTGCTGTTTATGGCTAATTTGAACGCAGTTGGCAAGACAATATGTTTCATCCAAATAAGGATAATGGGAATCTCTACTAATACCTTCCCATTAACTTGTGTTTCTACCTTTAGACATACATAAATTAGTTAAAATAAAGAAATGATACCCCTTTGGATATGCCATATCTATGTTGCAAGTATATTATTAGTAGCATGCAGGCTACGTTGTCATTTAATTCTTATAAGCTTTTTTTATAATATTTTAAATTGATACGAATATTATCAACTTAAAATCGTTTTTCTTATATTATTATTTATAGTCTTTACCTATATGCTAATCATGGCTTTACAAGGCATAACCAAAGAGCTTTGAAACTACAGATCCATGTATCATCAATGCATGAATATGAAATTTGTTAAACACTGTATTACGTATAAGCCATGAATGATAAGACTCGCAACAAATCTAACTTGACCCGGAAGCTCTATAACCCAGCAGGCCCAAGCAAACCGAACCAATCCGGGGTCAAGGATGGGGTCGAAGATTACACAGCTTCAATGAACAGAACCTTCCTACTGCATGCCTGAGCAAAATGGAATTCCAAGCATAGAATCTATTTGACTAAGCTTGCATGTGATTGAAAATACATCTGATTAATAATTAATAGAAGTGAAGAATGGGAATAGAATGCCAGCAAGCTTCTTTGCTGATATCCCCACACACACGCACGAATCAGCCTTGCATAAGGTAAGGGGAAGCATGCGTAAAACCCCAAAACTGCACAAGAAAATCATAGCTCATCAATAACTCAAACAATCTGTGCATAACAATGCTCCCACCTGTTGCTAGTATAACAGTTATACAACAAAAGGTTTACTTTGGTTCTAATATATAAAACCTCAACCCACTTTGTCTCTTCAATTTATAATTTTTACCTAGAAGTATCCCTATTATTTGCAAATGTCGAGGGGATTTTCATGAAGGGGTAGCTCTAATGCATGAGTAATGAGAGTATTTTAGGAAAATAAAAACACATTTACTAAAATAACTAACTTGACAAATCTCTGTAATATCCGAAAATCAACTATCAAACTCTTATAGGACCGGAGTCAGTGGCAATCAGACACAGTAACATTCACCTATAATGAGCCATAGAGAGGCGAGATCATATAAGGTTTGACAAGCTTGAGGCAACATCATACAACATTTTTAGACTTCCTAGGACACTGCCTTGTTTGTCCACGTTTGTTGGAATAGTAATTGTTTTCATCATCTTGCTTGCATTTCATGCCTAAAATGCTCCTACTTTGGTCAAATCTCAAACATCTAATGGGTGCCATGGTAAAAAAGCATCAGACTTTTCACCTCCCAAAATAAACAAGTCACATGTAAATTCATAAATAATTTAATAACTGAAGTAAATTTCAGAACGTTACCTCAACATTCTTTAACTCAAACTGTGGACTATGAGCCAGGCATGAGCTTCCAAATGTGTCACAAGGTCCACTAGTTCCATTCAACCTTTTCATTACATTCAAGATAAGGGATTCCATGAGTAGGGTGTACAGAAGAACTAATCAAATTTAAAGAAACAGAGAAGCAATAACAAAAAGCTTACAGATCTCCATCCAAGCATAAAGCAAAATTACCACCCCCACCAATTGCAAGCAAGTCATTCAAACACATGTAGTAGTACCGGTTGGCACCTGCGTATATAACACATAAAATCAGAATATTCATGTTAAAAAAGGATACATCATAAAAGAAAAAACGGCCAAAAAGAAGTTGACATCTAGTGCCAGTTGCCTTTCATATTTGGCTTTACAAATATCAATAGTAAATGCCTCCAGGATCTCAAGAAAGTAACATTGAAAAATTGATAAACAAGGATAACAAAATTTAGTCAAACAGAGCATTAACTGCTGACATTTGCAAAGATAACAACATCTACGTATAAAGAACAATAATCTGCAGATGAATAGATGATAACACTAACCAGTTGGCCGAAACAACCTTGGTTCACCATATATGGTCGTAAAAACAAAAGATTGGTGTGTTCCCTATCATGTATCATCAGAGGTAACAAAATCATATTTCCAAATGTAGAAGTGCACCCCAAAAATATATTAAGAGCAAGAGTCATCAAGAAAACAGGTTCACATACTTGATATTTTCGCTTTGATGTAGGTTTTAAAGGACAGTCTAGCAACCCACCAAAAACAGCGCCTTGTTTATCTCCAACAATCTAAAAGTTGAACCAAACAGTTACTGCTAGTAAATTCCAGATAAACACCCTATTCAGAAAGACATGATGAGCTCTGGTAGATTGACATACTAGCAATCCAGGACCAGGAAGTTCAGCACTCTTGCGAATTAGTGTCCGAAGTGATATTCCATGTTTCAAAGTACTGCCCTTCATTTGAAAGAATCAATACTTAATATTTGAATGCAATAGAACATTAATGTTTGATTTGCACATTCTAAGAACTAGAGGGAAAAAGTTACCTATAAAGTAAGACCCATTGACACCCTTTAACTATATTGGGGAGGCATGACTCAAAAAATTCATACAACTCGGGTGAAATAAAAATAGACTCATCAGTCAGATTGACCCGAGGCTTCTTCGCAGAATTAGGAGTTTGTGAACCGTTTGCTTCTTCAAAAACTTCTGAACTGCAACTATCCCTTCTGGAAGCCTGATCTTCATCTTTAATTTTATCTTTCAAAAAATCAATATTTTTACACGCTGGACTACAGTCAACATATTCATCCAATGTATCATTTTTAGGTACAGATTCGTCCAATGCATCATCTTGAGACTCGAGATTACCATATTCAACTTGAATTGGATTAAGATCATATTGCTGGCTGCTTGTCCTGGATCCAACGAAGCTTGCAGAAGGAACAACATATGAAAAATACGAAGACCAAGATCTACCCTCTTTAGAGTAGGAGCTGCCCTATATAAATGAAAACCTCGTGTCAAATTTAGTAGGAAAATGCCCGAGAGAGAGAGAGAGTAATAAATGAAAGCATG
The DNA here is from genome assembly GCA_025593235.1 of Vachellia pachyceras. Classification (NCBI taxonomy): domain Eukaryota; kingdom Viridiplantae; phylum Streptophyta; class Magnoliopsida; order Fabales; family Fabaceae; genus Vachellia; species Vachellia pachyceras. The sequence continues at coordinate 12,617 of JANTPZ010145300.1, read as the reverse complement.
GTGCTTGATTCATGATAATGCGGAATAGAAAAGCGCAAAGATTATATGATACGAAACCTATACATGTTTAAAGCCTGGAAAAATGGATACCAAGTAATAATATGACATAACAAAGACACTAGATGCAAAATGCAAGGTATAAAAACAACAGAAAGGAATATGTAGATTATGACTAGGATTAAGCTTCTCATCTCAAAGAAACCAAGCTTCAAGACAAAATTGGAAAACAACCATTCAAACCCACATTTCCTTCCTAAAGCGAAATACATTAGACATTAATATATACCTCCAAATTATAGAAATCAAATCACACAGTTGCTCTTTTTTTACGCCGATTCAGATTTTGGAGAGACCGGATTGAACTTCCGAACAAAGGTGATTTAAGCCAGACTTCAAATGCTCAAAACAGGAATAAACGAGAAAACCCAACGCAGATCAGAGTGACAAGATGAAACCTTTTCATGTCATTCGAATTTTATGTTAACAAGGGAAAACGAAAGAAGAAAAGAAGCAAAACCTTGTGAGGGGTAGTCTGCGGAGAATCGGCAAAGAGGCGAGATATCTTGTCTGTGACTTTCTCCTTCAAAGTTTGCATCTTGAAAGAGCAGAACTCAGCTATCCCATTAATGAGTAGGGTTCAGAGAAAGAAATCAAGAATAAATAGATCGGATTTTTTTCCGGGACAAAGAAGAGATCGGGAATTGAAGGGAAACGAGTCGGTGACGAAGGGGAAAGAGAGCGGAGTGGGAACCTTTAAGACAGCTATCAACGGAAATTGGAAAAGTAAGGTCTGGTCAAATAGCTTGATTGGCCGGTGGGACACAGATTTCCTGATGTCATTTATTTGTGAACCGTGGGAACAAAGTTTGCACAATCGTCACATATGCGCATCTTTTAAAAATATTATTCTATCATGTTTTAAAATTTGAACAATTTAAATATGTACCAGATTTTTGTTCTGGGCAACAAATATGAGTAATCAGGTCAAAATAAACGAATGATAGTAAGATTTCAAGTTTCACCTATCACATCTCAAAGAAATATTGGGCCCGTTTGGTAAATTGCCATAAGCCACTTATAAGTGCTTATTCACATAAGTCGAGGTAAATATGTGAAGGAGATTGTCTCATTTTACGGAAAAGCACTGTTAAACGTGCTTATGAAAATAAGTTCATGATTAACATGCCATTATATTATATAACATTACGTTATGTTATGGTCTTCTCAGAAAAGGGATGATGGAGAACTGATGGGATACTCGCAAAAAAAATAAATAAATAAAGAATCTTGTGAACACGATTGAGGTATAAAAAAACTAAATTTATTGATAGTTGAAATGCTCCTTATTTTAATCGATAATCTAGAGTGCAAGCATATGGGCCACAAATAAATAGCACAAAGACGCAGTTTCCCTCCAAATATTTATCGCATGTTTTTCTGCCACAAAAAAAAAACATGTGCCCATGTCACATGTTCGTTCCTGCATCCCCACAGCCCAACATGTGATGTGTGTATTTGGGAAGTCCGTTGGAAGAAACGAGTTTACAGACTTCAAAGTATTTTACGGATTTCAAAATGATTTTATGAATTTCGAGATGTTTTTTAAAAATTTCGAGATAATTTTATCTCAACTTACATACACAGTTTAAAAAACGGTGTTTCCAAAACAAGCACGACATGATTTGAGGATCCAGCTATTTGTTTTAAAGTTATGGGACTAATTGGGTTAGAAATGCAAACTTAAAAAGAATAAGTTCAAGCCCAATAAATGTTAATACAAAAAAAAAATTCTTGTGCCAAAGTTTATGAGAACAAAACTCATCTTTTTTTTTGTATAAAAAAACTCATCTTTTTTATTAATAGGAGTTGAGTCTAACAAATAAAGGCATGTCTGGATTAACGGTGACAGAAGTAAAGTTCTATTAAAATAACTTTTGGAGAATGAAGTTGGGGTATAAGTTAAAAGATATATCGTGATTTATGTTTTGATTTAAAAAAATTGAAGCTGTTTTCTGTGAAACTGATACTTATTTGTCTGTATAAATACTTGATTTACAAATAACTTATACCTCGAGCCTTTGTAAGGAGAGCTTGTGTCGATACAATATGTACCACTACAATATTCATAACACATTCAATATGTGTATATATAAATTCATTAGCTCCTTTCGTTCAATAGTTTGTTTGGTTTCACTTCTCATAATTTAGGTTTGATTTCAAAACATATGTTTTACCTTAAAATATAGGTTTTGTCCAAATACTCAAAATTTTCGTAAAAACTATTTTGAATACAAAACCTCAATTTGAAATCTACGTTTTGAAAAAATTATTTTCTTATCAAATCGCACATTCTCTCCTAATGAATATTCTCTCTCCTACCTTTTCTTTATTTCTCTTTCATCTTTATTACCTACTTTTTGCCTCGGAATTCGTAAAAGCCAAAACTTCCCAAATACAATCACATTTTCAAAACATAGGTTTTATCTCAAAATCAGTAAAAGTTATTCTCCAGATTCCAAAATTTTGTTTCAGAATACATAAAAGCTATTCTGAAAAATATTTTCAAACAATCCCTAAATTTCTAATTGACACTTTATTTTAATATTTTCTAAAATTTATTGTTTAATTTTTTTTAAGAAGATACTTTTATAAATATAAAATTATTGGATTTTTGGAAACTTTTTACTTGTATCTTTTTCCCACTTAAAAGAATGTAGTGACTTTTTTTTGGGAGATTTACTATTTGGTCCCATATAGTGAAGATATTTAGCAAATAGTCCCAAAGTTTAAAATATTTAAAAAATGGTCCCATTGACAACACGAGGTGTTGTCAATGCAGCGCATGGGGTTGTCACTTAACAACCCATGACAACACCATGTGCTGTATTGACAACACCTCGTGTTGTCAATGGGACCATTTTTTAAATATTTTAAACTTTGAGACCATTTGATAAATAAGTCCCTTATGTGGGACCAAACAGTAAATTTCCCTTTTTTTTCATCTCGCCTCGCCTTTCCCTCTCCAAAGTGAGAATTCAAAAAAGGAAAAAATTACTCAGAGGTCCCAATCAACAGAATTAACCACAAAATGGTCCTAAAGTTTCATAAAATTACCATAAGGTCTAGTAGCTGCTGAGGTTGTTAATGAAGGTTAGTAAAATTGTTAATGACAATTTCAGCAGCTACTCATGGGACTTTATATTAATTTTGTGAATATTTGGGACCATTTTATGATTAATTCTGTTGATTGGGACCTCTGAGTAATTTTTCCATTCAAATACTACAAATTTTTGCTTCTTCTCCGTTGTGCCTTTTCAACCAAAAGTACATGTAATCAATGTAATTCCAAACATCCCTATTCCCCCGTGGCTTTTTCATCGTGTACAAGGCCTTTTACCTTCTCAGCATGGTTCCAAATAAACCCAACGTCTTATAATCTAGTAGTATGGTATCTCTCAAATGGAAGATCACGGGTTCAATCCCGATGTTGTAACCTCAGATCATTAGTGTTTACCCCTTTAAATAATAAATGCTATCCCAAACTCACCCTAAATGTAACCATCAAGAAATTGAAAAACAATTAAGTAGCATGGATCTTATTTGCTTTTTTTGGCCAACAGATGAATCCATTACTTGATAAATATGAAACACGATAAGTCTAACAGAAAATAAAACACAGAAGCAAAAAAAAACAAAAGGACTGATACAAGGATAACTAAAATTAACTGATTCCTTCCCTATTAGCTTCTTGAGACATATGAGTTGCACTAGAAGATACTTCAACACAAGCTTCCCGAAGAATGATAGCAGCTAGAGGAGGTGGTCATTCAAAAATCAAACCTTGAGGTTCCAACTCCCTTGAAGCCAAAGCAGCCAGACAATTAGCGGCACAATTACCTTCACGAGGCACAAGAGAAAGAAAGATCAAAACTTTGGTTTTGCAACATGACGAAGACATCCAATAAAACTTCACATTATTTCCAATAACAACCATCAAGCTTTATAGATGACACAGCAGAAAAAAGCTCAAGACAGTCAAATTCAATAATGATAGGGTTGTGATTCCAAAAGTCAGCCACTAAAATAGCCTTCTTTGACTAAAACTTATTATTGTGTTGCTAGGTTATTGTAAAACTTCATTGGCGATTACATTATTTTTCTAAAATCTCAAAGTAATTTTCTTTCAAAGGATCAAAGTTTCCATTAGGGTGATTAAAAAAGAAAAGTTATATTACTAATCACAGGTGAGATTGGCATGTCATAATCCTGTTAATGACATGCGTGCAAGCATGTTCGTTAAAACTGAATCATAGTTCTGTTGTTTGACAAAAACGTTCTTCAAAGATACGCTTTCTCACGGAATCACCGTCTTGGTAGCACAAGTGCTCATTCATGTCTTAACGTGCATGTTTGGCAAAGCGTTTGCGCTCCCTAAACGTATGTTCAACTGTATTTTCTGTAAATCGAGATAATTTTCTTTACATATTTACTTCGTGAAACATAAAATAACTTTTTTACCGCTTCCCTAAATGGGTTCAACAATGCCACCAACCCCAATCAACAACAACAAAATGACCACGTTTAGAGCTGATAGTGCATTGAGATCAGTTAATGATATAGCATGAGCTCCCATAATTAGCATAAGAGTCAGTTTACTTTTTGTTTGAAAGGTTAAAGAGGCTAACACCATTACTTTAATGTTGACTTTTAAGCAGAGAATATAATTTAATTTCCACAATCTCTCCGATAAAAATCAAGCGTTATTAAAAATATAAGAGAGTACTGTTAATTGCAGTAAGTTGGAAATGAGCGCTCATGAACAAAAAAAATATGGAAATAGTTGGAACAGTGCAAATGAATAAATGAATGAATGAAATTGCCAGTGGAGCATGCAAAGAAATGGGAGTATAAGACAAATCACGCATGTGTCCTGCTGGAGCTTGGCTACCTCTCTCAGGTCATATAATCGGCGGCGTCCAGAAAAGCAAAGTCCAGCAACCATTCATTACCTTGAGCTAGTTGAATAGGATTTTCAAGGAATGATCACAATTAAATATTAAACAAAATAAATAAGATTCTATTTGTTATTATGAGAGTCGTTAACAAATCTCTATGATTTGTTAGATATCGTTTCCCATGAAGTTGTGATTCTTCTGTTCTTTTAATACCATACCTTATATGAGCTACGAGACAAGAGGAAGGGATGGTGAGAGAGAAATTAAAACCTCATCAACTGAGTGCTAATGACTCTGTCTACTCTCCTGTTTCAATCTAATTACTGCCCCTCTCCTACCTTCACCATTAACACATTCTCCTCTCCTAAATTTTTCCACCATTAAAAATTTAGAGAGCCCACATACTGAAACGAGATCTAACAACTACATTGTGCTTTGCAAGCCAGTGAACCTGGATATGGATTCAGTAAAGACTTCTCCAACAGCTACATTATGCTTTGCGGGCTGTAAATCAATCCACGCTCTAAACTCAAGTAGCCTATTCCTCCATTTATGTGGAGGTAGGTCATCAAATGTAAACCATGGACTTGAAGTTGGTTTATAATCTATCGCTCTGGTTGGCTGAGGTTGGGGCTCTTCAAGTGGATCCTCCACAAAAGGATCTTCTGCAGGATCTAGTTATACCATAGCTACATTTGAAATATCTGCTTGATGATCTTTTGATTCTAAGCTTGAACCAGAAACATGCGTCCCAGAGTCACTAAATTCATCTTTAGAACAAGCTGACAATAACACATCAAAGGGATTATCAATATGCATCATATGGATAGAATGTTTCTGGTTAATCACATACTTATTTTTGGTATTATCTGGTGGTGGAGATGATGGAGGTGTTCTGATTTTTATCCCTTGAGAGAAATAAAATGGCAGTTGTGATGGTTTGGTATAAGATGGTGTGGCTGAAGAAGATGGAGCATACTGGGTAGGAAAATGAGGAGGTTTGACAAGTGATTTAAGTAGTGATTTTGACTATTTCATTTGTCTAAAAATTGGATAGGCCGGATATCTCGAAATATATTCATTAGGATGGGAGACAGGAGTTGGAGAGTAATGTGGTTTCTGAATACCAGAAGGGAATGAAGGATAAGAATCATACATAATTTGTGATTGTTCCTTAGCCATAATATTCTAATTGTAATCAAGATAAGATAAGAGGGGTCCACGGTGTTAAAAGCAGCAAGCCTTTCTTATTGGTTCTAACTCTTCGTAAATTATGCAAAGCACAGAGGGATTCTAACCAGTTAAACATAAGAAATATTTACGTACTTTTGTTTGTTGTATCACGTTATGCATACTTTATTTATTTAATGAAAATATTCTAAATATATTATATTGTAGATCATACTTTTCTTAATTATTTTTTATAACTCGTTATAATAAATATTTATGGGATTAATAATATAAGACACTTAAAATATTTTTATTTAACAGAACATAGATAATGTGACGTTTCAGAAGTATGTAAGCATTTATCGTTAAATTGAGAGGTTTCTGTATTCTTAGTTGGACAAAAGTCAAATACTATAGTTAAGCATGATATTTTTTTTTTTGGGAACCAGAGAAATATGCACGAACTGTTTTTCGTTAGAGATAGAATTGAATTCATGAACTCATTTTATAATAGAGATTTTAGAGCAATCGTGTTCGACTAAACATTGAATCCGTTTGAAAACGTGGTTAAAAAATATTTTTGTAAAGTAAGGTAAATATATAAAGAAAATTATCTCATTTTACGAAAAAAATACTGTTAAACGGACTCCTAAAGAGTCCATAACCGTTGCTGAACCATTACATAGTGCTTGTTTAGAAAGGATTATTTACTCCCTAAAAGTATGTTTAACAGTGTTTTTCAGTAAAATGAGATAATCTCCTTCACATATTTACCTTGACTTACGTAAAAATACTTCTTTATCACGTTTTTAAACGGATCTATAATTTACTGCATCCGGTCAAAGTTCTCTCTCCAACACACGCAGATCCCTTCCCATTGCCCTACAAAAACAGCAGGGGATATTTTCCACCGCCATATCCCTATTAATTCACCCTCCCTCGTGTCTTCCACTATTAAATCAACTTCGCCATTCCCAAAAATTACTGATTTTTATTTCTCCCTCTGTTTTTACTTTTTACATCTCTATCAACGTCAAAAACATGGATCCTCACCAGAACTTTAGAAAGTAGAGCCGTAGTGTAGACTGTAGACTCTCTCGGCCGCAGAGAGAGGGAGCGACGCAGCATTAGGCCATCCAAAACAGAAACATCGTTTTTATTTCTCCCTCTGTTTTTACTTTTTACATCTCTATCAACGTCAAAAACATGGATCCTCACCAGAACTTTAGAAAGTAGAGCCGTAGTGTAGACTGTAGACTCTCTCGGCCGCAGAGAGAGGGAGCGACGCAGCATTAGGCCATCCAAAACAGAAACATCGTTTTTATTTCTCCCTCTGTTTTTACTTTTTACATCTCTATCAACGTCAAAAACATGGATCCTCACCAGAACTTTAGAAAGTAGAGCCGTAGTGTAGACTGTAGACTCTCTCGGCCGCAGAGAGAGGGAGCGACGCAGCATTAGGCCATCCAAAACAGAAACATCGTTTTTATTTCTCCCTCTGTTTTTACTTTTTACATCTCTATCAACGTCAAAAACATGGATCCTCACCAGAACTTTAGAAAGTAGAGCCGTAGTGTAGACTGTAGACTCTCTCGGCCGCAGAGAGAGGGAGCGACGCAGCATTAGGCCATCCAAAACAGAAACATCGTTTTTATTTCTCCCTCTGTTTTTACTTTTTACATCTCTATCAACGTCAAAAACATGGATCCTCACCAGAACTTTAGAAAGTAGAGCCGTAGTGTAGACTGTAGACTCTCTCGGCCGCAGAGAGAGGGAGCGACGCAGCATTAGGCCATCCAAAACAGAAACATCGTTTTTCTCTTCCCCTTCATCAGAGCCTCTGGAATCACATAACTCACCGAACGTTGCCATGATTTGATCCCTCCATTCCCATTTTTTTTTAACCCAAATGGGATTTCCTAGAAAAAGACTCTTTTCCCTTATCTTCTTCCTGGTTTTCTTCCAGTCCCGACTCCGACAATCCTCTTCTTCTGATTACACAACTTTGGTCTACAAAGGTTGTTCCAAGGACATGTTCACAGATCCAAATGGGGTTTACTCTCAGGCCCTCTCTTCCCTATTCGGCTCTCTGGTCGCCCAATCGACCAAAACCAAGTTCTACAAAGCCACCTCCGGTTCCGGCCAAACCGCATTAACCGGCCTCTTTCAATGCCGTGGAGATCTCACCAACCCTGACTGCTACAATTGCGTCAGCAGACTGCCCGTGCTGGCCGACAAACTATGCGGCAAGACCGTCGCCTCCAGAGTTCAACTTCTAGGTTGCTACATGCTCTACGAGGTTGCCGGGTTCGCTCAAATCTCGGGTATGCAAATGCTGTACAAGACTTGTGGGGCGACGAATGTTGCCGGAAGCGGGTTCGAAGAGCGAAGGGACACGGCATTCTCGGTGTTGGCAAATGGGGTTGTGAGTAACCATGGATTCTACACGACGAGCTATCAATCTGTGTATGTGCTGGGACAGTGCGAGGGAGATATCGGGGATTCAGATTGTGGCGAGTGTGTAAAACAAGCTGTTCAGAGAGCTGGCGCTGAATGCGGAAGATCTGTTTCAGGCCAAATCTTTTTGCAGAAGTGCTTCATTAGTTTTAACTATTATCCAAATGGGGTTCCTAGGAGATCTTCTCCTACTGCTGAATCTTCATCTTCTTCATCGTACTCATCTCCTTCAGGTAGGTTAACGCATAGACACTAGAACCAGCGTAGAGAAGTGGGCAAATTTTTTTCATGATCAATAGTAGAACAAATCTTAACCAACCCCCCCCCCCAAAAAAATTGGACGCTTTAGAAATGGTTAATTTTGTTTCAATCCCATTGAACTTCTGTTCCTCGAGAAAGATTGTAATTGTGTTATGACTGTTGCTAGAAGGATGAAATTGGAACCACATCAAACATTTGATTAGGACAGTGATAGGGGAGAATCTTTGAGGGAACAAAGAAGTAAACATTAGTCTTGTTTTTAATTTGTTAGATTGGAATAATCTGTCTCTGTCCTGGTCCCTTTCAATCACAGAGCTGCCCAATTTTTTTTAATGTTTTGTTCAGATTTGCCATAAAGATGCGAAAATGAAACATGGGCTTTTGGTGGAATGACAGGGCAAAATACAGGGAAGACAGTGGCTATAATATTAGGAGGGGCCGCTGGTGTTGCATTTTTGGTCATACTGTTGCTATTTGCAAGAAGTCTGATTAAAAAACATGATGGTATGTGTTTCACTGGAACCGAAGGGTCACTTCTCTAATCTCTTCCATTTGCTAGTTTTATTAAAAAAATTTAATGCTTTTCATTCTGGAACACCACAATCTATTCCTTTGCAGATTATTAACAAATGAAGATGGTGGATTTGTGAGGAGGCCAAGTTCTTTTTTTGCTGTGGATTCTTTCTGCATATTCAGTTTTTTTTGGGGGTGAAGGAAGGATCATTCATCTTGAGAAGGGTTCTATTTATTATTCAATCAATGTGGGGACTACTTGTAAGGGCTTGATGGTTAGGTAAGATTCTGTTGGGAAGAAAAGCAGTGTTATTACTGATCTAGATCATGAAAGTGAGAACTTTTTTTTTCTTTCTGTTTTCTAATTCCTTCTTTTTTCCCAAAGGGTGAAGGTAAAATACCTCAAAGGAACGAATGTTTGTCATCCAAGAAATGGAATGGATAGAAAGTTTTAGGTAATCGTCCTCCTTTTAGCCATGTGCCTGATCAGTGTTCTTCCCTCCTCTCCAGACCCTCTGATGCTCCATTTCCTTCACTAACTTTATGCTTTTGAGAAAGTTGCTTGCATGTTGCTACTTGCTTGTTGCTGCTGCCTACTATCTTTCCTTCTCACTCTCACACACATACCTAGATTTTTGTGAGTCTTGATTGGAGCGGAACAATGACTCGAGTTTTGAAGTTGAAATAGGTCAAAACCATCGATTAACTAATAATAAACCAGTGAGAGATTATCGAGAGAAGGAGGAGGAGAAGTGGCACGGTAATTGGAGCTTCCTTGTGATGTGGACTAACCATAAAAAGTTTCTTGCAGACAAAGACATGAAGACTCCTTTTTTGGGAATTTGGATTCTTTACAGAAATTTCATACCATTCAATTGATCAGAGTTACAGATGTGGGTCCATTAGTTTACTGTTTAGTATTATGTTTCATTCTTTCTAATTTAATCGTGCAGTTTTTTTTTTGGGTTACAGTGCTTTGTTATATTTTAATCTAAATTAAGAATAACAACCTAGTGTTGACATTATAATTGAAGAAAATTAGTTGTTTGAGGAAGTGTTAATCTTTTGGTCAAATGATTTTAAAATGGTGATTAAAAAAGGGGCAGCTTTTAATTAAAATATGGAAATTCAATTTGACTTTTCTAAGAAAAGTAGTTTGAAATTAATTTTTTTTAGTATTTTGAATGCTCGGCTTGCGCACATAGGCCCGGAGTGATGGTGTAGAAAAGTAGAACAAAATTGTCGGAAAAAAAAAGAGAAAAATTAAAAAAAAAACGTTCAATAATACATAAATGCCTTTTTTTATTCTCATCCGCATGATCATATTTTAATTATATGGATGCCCAGTTTTTGTATAAAATTTAAGTATCAATTGAGTGAAGTTTGATAAAACATGAGATAAATCTCCTTCAATATATTAATCTTGGATTGCATAAAATTATTTAAAAAATAATGTAAACACCCCAAAATTCCAGAGTAGGATGATATGAAATACTGCGTGTGTTTGAGAATCCGTTGAGATAAATGAGTTTACTGATTTCAATATGATTTTACAAATTTCGAGAGAATTTTACGGATTTCAAGATTTTTTTATATATTTTAAAATGTTTTTTGTCTTGACTTACATGCATCGTTGAAAAAATTTTTTTCCAAACATGCACCTTTCTCCCGTGCCCATTAAGGATCAAACCAGCTCAATGGATCAACTTATTGGGAGGGGAAGAAGGAACAACCCTTGTTTTTGTTTGTTTGATCTTTGTCATTTTCTCTACTTCTAAGACTAAGAGGGTGTACTTAATAAAATGTGCATTTTCTGATATCAAATCTAAAATTTGGATTAAACAACGGTCGATTTCATGTTACTTAGAGTCAAGTATGAAAAAACTAATTTAAATTTGATTTTATTTTTTTTCCCTTTGGTCCTATCATCCTTCATGTGTGTGACAGAAGGAACTCACGCATCCATTACATCAACGGAAGAGTCGAACATTTTACCTTAATTTTTAATTCAACTTTTGTTTGAAAAGTACGTTAAAACCACGTTGTATATAAGTTAAGATAAAATTTTTCTCACATATTACTTCAATTTATGTAAAATACACTCCCCGTAGATTTTCAAATACGCATGTGTCTTGGAATTGTTGCCTTTATTCGTAAGGAAAAAAAAAGAAGATTTTCATGGAGTTAGATTATGGAAATTATTTAGGGTGAAATGTTGGTGAGGGCAAAGTTGTAAATGTGACAGAGTATGGGAAGCACGTGACGGGCGCAAGGAGATGCCCTGTAAGCCACGGTGGACAACAAAACGACAAACAGAATGCCCCAGCCTGTACACTCTACGCTCCCCTTTGGCACCTATGAGCCTAGTTTTTTTTTTTTAAATAAAAAAGCAGAGAGAATGAGAATTAAGAATCTTATAAGAATATTAGTATAAATTAGAGGCTTTCAGTTTTACCCTGCTGTACTTTAATTTTACCTTTTAACCCGCCTACGCACATATTTTGAGTAATGATTAATAAAATACACTTTCACTAAAAAAAACGGATCTTTCAGACTGTACGCATAGACGTCTAAACTTGGTGGTGTATGTTTCGAAAAGCGTGTGTGTTCCTGAATACACGTTCAACAGTGTTCTTCTGTAAATCGATATAACCTCCTTCATATATTTACTTTTTAAACCGTAAAAGTACCTCTCCACCGCTTTTTCAAACGGGTTCATTATATATTTAGAAGCATGCTTAATGTATCATATGTTGTAAATTTTATACGTGGGTGTGTCAAAGGCAGAGTCTCACATTATTTAGGATTGTGAAGTCCAAGTGTTTGTCTGATACAATATAATCTTGGACTAATAAATAGTTAAGAGGAGGAAATAACTTGCATATAATAAATGTCACTGGAGATAAATTCGGCAATCTACTTACCCTTATGTGCAAGTTAATTTTGTATTGGATACCCTTTATTAAAAGCTTTATGAAAATAAAAATACTAATTTTAAATAAGGCGTTGGTCAATAAGTTTCAGTATTTAATGTGGAGTTTGGAATTTGAAAACTTATTTTTATCATCAATATTTATTCTTTTAATCACCGTTGATTATCTTTTAAAAAAGCGGTTTTTAATGGTTATAATTGTATGGATATTAATAGTATTTTCAATCAATATTTGAAATAAAAACATGGCTATTTAATGGCATTTCCAATTAAGAGTGTCATAGAAACTAGAAGAGCAACGTACATAGCGAAATGAATTTGCTGAATGG